>CM035167.1:107104122-107346586 GCA_020205615.1 Panax quinquefolius
TTAATTTGTATGGATTTTAATTTTCGGTTATTCGATTTAACCGAATACCGAACAAAACCGTGCTCACTAGTGTCTACTGTCTAGTCACTCCTACTTAAAATAATAATACTCAGCCAGCCCACTACTACTCTACTAGCCCAGACTCTGAACTGAAGTCGTAACCCTCAAATCTTAATTCCCAAATCCCAAACCAAGATCTCGAACTCTCAAGTCACAATCTCTCATCCCAAACGGCCAAACCCAGATCTCGAACTCGTCTCAATCTCGAAGTTGAAGAGACGAAGACTCAAACTCTCGAACTCTCGAGTCTCGATCTATCATTTGGTATGAGACTCTGAGTGTCTGACATCTTCAATTCTTCATCGGCTGACCTGTTTGAAACTTGAAAGTAAGTTCTTCTGCAGTGTCGAATATGGTTGATGTTGATGTATGGACCAGAAAGGTAAGCTAATTATGATTATTATCAATCCTTTTCATTCCATTTTTTCCCACTGAGGATCTATTATGGTCGAATGGCCTGGTATGGTCACGTAGCACTATATTTTTATTTTACTATGTTGTTGCTGTAAATGTTATTTACGAGCATGCTACTGTGATGTATGTAAATTAGGCACAAGGAGATAGGTGGCTGTGGAGTAATAAGGAGGCTAAAATGGGACGGTAGAACAAATCAATAGCTATAAAAAGGGCGTTGCAAAACTGTGCAAACTAGGTGTTTGTTAAAAGTCCTAAATGAACTGTTTTGACTAAAAATTGAAAAAATGACAAAACAAGAGCTTGGGGCTTGGTTTATATAACATATGTAATGATAATTTGAGTGTTTAAGTAGGCCAATATAAAACAAAATTAAGATTTCCAGCCAAAGAAAAAGTTTAAAACTAGTTAATCAAGCCATTCTTGATCACTGTCTTAGGCATCATAAAGAACCCAAAACGGAGAGTTTATAATTTCTAAATGTAGACTCATATACTATGTTTAACATGTTTAAAAAGGGTTACAATCTGGTGGATGATCTAGAAGTAATTGAAACACGAAGTGGGCATATTGGGCGTCGGACTGCTGCTAACTGCAGTAGTAGTGATGCGGCTGAGGCTGGGGGTTCTTTTGAACTCTTGGTCAGATGGGGTTAAACTTTCCAAACAATTTAGATAATACTTCTTCTAAATAGGTGAGTGTGTAACCATATTGACCCCAAGAAGTCAGTGTATTCTACGATTAAAAATGTAAGAAGCTAAATCAAATTTCATTCATCAAATTCTCTTTTATAGGTTCTTCTAAGAGATTGAGATTGAAAACAGATGAGAAGTCTCAATGTATAGCTTAAGGAATGAAATTGTTTGTGTAAAATAGAATTATCACTAGATACTATGTGTGCTTAATGATTGTGATTAGTATGTTGTAATTATGTGGGAATCAACTATAAGAGTAACTTTGAAAGGAAATAGGGAAAGTATCAAACCTGTTAGTTTATGTATTAAATGTGTAATTGATTTAACTGTGAAATTGAATGTTTTGTACTGGAATTAGAGCAAAAGGAAGTTAGCATGTCAACCCCTTTGCACACTGATTTGAGTTAGTCTATGGGGACTGCCTAGATTGTGTTGCATGTTATAAGGGTACTTTTAGGTACTAATATATCTAAAATTCAAGTATAACTAAGTTTTTGGTTTAAAGACTAAGACTTGAAAGAAAAAGAAACTGAGGAAGGATGATCTTTGCTAAGGCAAGAGATGTCGATGATAGCAGTTGACTGCTAACTGCTGTGTTAACAGTTAGAGTTCAGCCATCTGTGGGTCAAGCACAATATATCAAGGTTAACCAAAAAGCTTACTAAAGAATTTATGCACAGAACTTATAAGAATGTAGTACTTCATATGTCAAAGCCAAAAGTGGCTGTTAACATGATGAAAGATACGGGACTGTTGAAGTACTAAAACAAACTGCTAGACACACTTAGCCTCTAAATTCGCTTTAGTATAGAGCAGTCTTGTTGGTTGAACCTTAGACCAGGATCAATTTTAGGCTAACTCTAGTAGTAAAAAGCACTAGCTTGATCATTCCTTTGCCTACTTTGTTGAAACAGTGACTGAACCAAGGAGCTAAAGCTTAATAAGCCAACTGGGATAACCTTGGAACTCTAAAAGATTATAGCCAAGAGGTCTGTTCCTAGAAATCAAGCAAAAATTAGGTTAGAGGATTGCTGGGAATGGGTTAAGGAGCAGGGGAAGCTGCTAATGACAGTAGCAAATAGCTTCGAATAGCTGATGTCCTTGGCAACTTCAAGTTTTGCCAACTGAGTTTGTTTTCCTTGGGCTGCAGTTAGTAAGTTAAGTTCATTCACTTTTATTTATTTACTATAGTTGATGTAGCATGATGACATATGACTGCAGCACTTGTAGCAGACCAAACAACTTATGGTAATAGGTGTGCAAGAAAATAACAGTTAAGCGACACAATAACAATAGCAGTAGTAGTTAGCGATGCAGTTATACATAGAAAAAAAATTAATGGGATATCAAGTTAAAGAAGAATGGTAGAATTGCTACTCATTTGTGGCGTGATTGCAAAGTTAGCAAATGCAATAGCAGCTTTATGTTTGACTTAGGGGCCGTGAGGCCAAGCAAGGCCACACCAAGCTTAACTGAGCCTCACAAGGCCAAGCCAAGCTTGACTGCTAGCATAGAAAAGCAACAAGATGACTGTGGAATGTTGAACTGGGCATGCTTCCTTTTATTTTCTGTTAGCTGCAGTTAGTAAGATAAAATTTTTAAGGGAAGCTATAAACTAAACACTCTTAAAGAATTATTTTGTTCGGTATCTATTACATTGTAACCTCTTTGATATAGATATTTCTGTTCCATTATATTTAACTGCTTATTTCCTTCATGAGCAAGCTGTTGCTCACCCTTGCGTTAAATATAATATTTTCAATTAAAACTGAGGTTGTTGGTCCATCTAGAAAAGACAAAGGAAAAGACAAAGTTATTGAGTAGTCATTTATTAAGCGCATGTGCTTAAGTGAACTTAAGAAATGAATGTAATAAATACTGTTAGTATTATGTCGTGTAATAAGATTTGGTTTGTATTGTATGTAAAGGTCTATAGAACCTAGGATTTAAGTACAATGTTTATGTAATATAAGATAGTTTTTTTAGTATGAACAGGTATTCTAGTATCGTGAGCACCAAATTTGAGTTAAAGATAACCCGAATTTGGGGGTGTCACAGGTAAGTTT
The DNA here is from genome assembly GCA_020205615.1 of Panax quinquefolius. Classification (NCBI taxonomy): domain Eukaryota; kingdom Viridiplantae; phylum Streptophyta; class Magnoliopsida; order Apiales; family Araliaceae; genus Panax; species Panax quinquefolius. The sequence continues at coordinate 107,107,358 of CM035167.1, forward strand.
TGCTTCACTTCTAGAATGTAGATTTCTATTTCTGAAGAACCAAACTGAGGTTAATATTGAGCTTGATGCTAAACACATCTTGGGGTGAATATTTATTCTACCATATAAACTATAATATATGTTAGTTTTTGGCAGGCACAGATAATGTGACAATGTTCTTTCTTATCTGTACGTTTTTTCCACCCTATAATATGTCTTGGTGCGTAGTCATGGTTTTTGTATAATCTGTTACGTTTTAGGCTCATGAAGGAAGAAGATTTCATTCTCGGAGCACCTAAATATGAAATAAAATAAGTTGTATGTGCAGTTTTACTATACTTCCAACTCCCCATTTATTTTCTTATTCTTTTCCTATTCTGTCTCAAAATTTGGAAAATGTGCATACATAAAACTTTTTAAATTATAAGTGGCCTAGGATTTTAGCCTATGTACGTTGAAAAAGGGCAAGCACCAGTGGAAGCATGATGTAGATGATTTTTATAAGAATGAACTGTTACTGGCCAACTAATATTGATTATGAAACTGATGTTTTTATACTGTGGTGCAGCGTGTACCAGAAAACTCAGTTTTTGTGATGGGTGATAATCGCAACAACGGCTATGATTCGCATGTATAGTGTAAGACCCCAACTTATTATAAATGAAATTAAATTTTCTCTATTTATTATCTTGAAATAATATGGAGTTAATTTGATATAATACTTTGGTTATGGGTGAAATGTGCAAATTTTGCAAAATAAGCAAGTGGTTATAAAATATTCATTGTGTCGGGGAATATTCGTTTGGTCGTGGAATATTCTTTACATTGGGGAATATTCGTATGCGACGGCGCAACCATTTGGGCCCCATAATGAGATAAGCTCATCGAGATGAAGAAAACGACAAAAGTTTGAGTTTTATAAATAACAAAGATAATTGTTACCAATTAACAATCATGTTGGAATACCGGTGGTTAAAATACGATGTCTACGCATTGGTTACACAAAGAGCATACTGATATTGCATAGTATTGATGAATTATTGAACCTTACGTAAGAAGGCACTACTCAATAATTGTTACAGTAGTTACTGTTCAATATTTTATTTTATTGATTCAATAATTACTGTGTTGATATTTTATATTATTTTTGTTTCAAATAATTGTCACTGCGCAATATTTCCCATTATCAGATCAATAATTCATATTATTTGAATAATATTATTATTAGATAGCATTATTGGTAATGTCTAGAAAGTTCTGTCAAGGAGAGGTTTGGTCACCTAATTATGCGCCAGTAAGGAGAAATCCTTATTGGAAAGCCCCCTCTTTCCTGGGAACGGCCTGGTTGTCACAAATGTGATTCTGTAATATTATTTGTGAATAATTAATTATTGATTCATATGATAAGGAAATATTTATTTTATGTGGTTATAAATGTTGGATATATTTATTCTGGTTAAAAATGAAGGAGTTAATGTTGAGGTGTTTTATCAGTATTTTTGTCGGAATGGATGTATTAAAAATTAAACCAGTGTTTTTAAGATATATTGTGTGAGTTATACTTTTTAATCCGACCGTTGGATCGTTGTGATTTTTGGATATGTTATACATATATAAGTGGAGTATATGTCCACAAATTTTGAACCGTTAAAATTGAACGTATGATTTGTTATGAATTTTAAGAGGTGACTGGTTTAGAAATTGTTGAAGTTTCAAAATTTATCATTTTGGTGGAAAATTCCAGAATTGGTGGGCCCCACTTTTGGTTGGTGAGAAATGTGCTGGAATTTTTATTCAAATGTGGTGGGTGGGAATAGTAGCAGGTAAAGCCATCAAGTTGCAGGTCAAGTCTGCTTCGGCATGCTAACATTTTCCTATAAATAGAGGGCTAAGTTAGAATTGAAAATCACACCGAAACAAGTTTTCTCTCTTTCTCTCTATATTATTGAGCGTATTTTGTGAGTATTTTGATACTTTGAGAGTTCTTTATTCGCATAAGTTTCATTCAACCTCATATCCGATATTCCGATCGTAATCTTTGCTCGCTTGAGGTAAGGGATGTTATTTCTTCTTAAATGATATTATTTTCTTCAATATCATTATCTCAAATATTGGTTTGAACTTTTATCAAATTTGAAACTTTTGTGTCTGAGTTACTATTCACGATATCATCTGTCTTATTCAATTTAAAAATAAAATTTTCTCCTTTTATCCAAGATGTCTATTATGGTTACTATCTTTGATTGTATCCATGTTTTGATCTTTATTCTTGAATTTTGCTTCTAAATTGGTTATTATGGAGTATTATTGATCTTGGATAAACTGTAATACGATTCTCTAATATTTGTTATTTTGTTTCACTGGATTCGTTCCTTTAAAATATTTTTCATCATCATCAGTCCTAAATGATGATATTACTGAATATCTTTGGCCTGTAGTGCAAAGATGAATGATTACCTAATGAATATCTTTGGCCCGTAGTGCGAAGATGAACAGGTGTTGAGATGAACATGACCAACTGATGATACAAATGAATATATTTGGCCTGTGGTGCAAAGATGAATATTTGATTAAAGATGTTTATTGATTGTTATTACAGGGATAAAATATTGATGATGGACTTTTAAATCTTAGAAGATAGTGGAATTCTTTCTCTACTTGACTCTTCTAATGGATTGATGTTTCCGCTGCAGTTGTTGATCTAAAACTTGTGGTCAATTATATTTTATCAGATTTTTCCCTGTTGAAGACTAATGATAAATTGTTGTATATTATCTTAGTCATAATATTCTTTACTGGGCTAGTTGAGCCCACCCTTTTCCTTTTTGTTCCATTTTTCTTCTCAGGAGGTGAGAACATAGCAGGATCTAGTCGGGGTATGGAGTGATGGTTCAAGAAAGATGTTTTAGCAGTCCTCACTATTTCTAAAAAATAGTTTTTGAATAATTGTAATGAGGACTTATTTGAGTGTGGATATTGTCTAGAAGACAATATTTGTATTTAAACTCACAGTATGTGTTGTCGTATTTTGCACGACAATTGTATTATTGAAGTTATAGTTTATTTTCTGTACCATGTATTTGGCGACTCAGAATGGATGTTGTATACCTATTTTGGGGGCGTCACATATGGTATGTAGTCTCAATCTTCAGCTCATAAATGATTTTCACAAGATATCATTTTTCAAGTATTTTTGCATGCTTTTTGAAGATAACCCATCCCCTTATTAAATTGAATGCAATGATGGTAAATATTTTTGGAAATGGAAAGTGGAGTACTTGTTCTAACTTGTGCTATATCCATGTTGGAGAGTAATTATGCATTGTTGTGCCAACCATATTTATTGTTTAGTCACTCAAATTGAACAAGAAATTGGTGGTATTCTAAAGAATTATGAAATAGAAGCCAAGCCTTAACATTGTACCACGTAGCAACTCTATTGTCTTTGTGTATTGATTTTGGCACTAAGTGCCAATGGTGACCTATTTACTTCATTTTTCTGACTAGCTATTATTTTTAAATGTGCAGGAAGACTGCTTTTACGACCTGCCTTACAATACTGGGTATCAAATTTCAGTGCTATGTTTACGAAAGACGAGAAACGAAATTATGAAGTGTACCCTCTCTATATATGTAGATATATACTTCGATTGAATAACTGTGGTAACTTTAGATGGTTAATTGTAAAGATACTGAATGATTATGTAGTGGATGATTTTATTAAGTTAATAATATTTTAGGTTTTTATATTTTTGTCTTTATTTGCTATGGGGACATTGAGACAACCAGGTACACAAAAAGAATGTCAAATTTTGATTTGGCAACAATATAATTCGTTACCAAAGCATTGAATAAGTTTTAATATAGCAACAATTTTTTATACATGTAGCAACAAATTTTTGTTGCTAATGACATTAAAAATATAATATTTGGCAACGAAAAAAATAAACTAATAACAACGGAGAGGATATTGTTGCTAATACTAAAATAAAAGACAACATTTTTTATCGTTGCAAATCATATCAACTTTCGTTGCACATATAAAGTAACGACAACATATAATGTCGTTGCTAATCGACAACTTTCGTTGCTATTGAAAAATAACCAAACATAAAACATTTGCGTTCTTTGATTGAAATAAATGTCGCTTGCCAAATAATATAATCAAAGAACGAAAATTGTTGCTAAAAGTTTACATTCCATAACGAAAGCAAGCTTAGCGCAACAATTTTCATAATTTCTTTGCAACGAAAAATGTCAAGTACAAAATGGTGTCAATTGCAAACGAAAATGCATGGTCGCTGCAAAAAAAAAAAGAGTTCATTCCGTTTCCAATTAGCAGGCTTTTGCAACGAAATGGAGTTTTTAGCAACGACATTTTAATTATTCTGCAACAATATATTTTGTTATTAAAGGATCGATGCCTCTGTACGAAAGCCAAACTTTGTTGCAAAATGTATTACTTTTGGCAACGAAAAAAATATGTTCGCTTCTTGAACAATTAGCAACGCCTCATTCTTACGAAACACGCGACGACAGTAAAGTCGTTGCCAAAACCCTTTAGCAACGAAATTTGGCACCTTTAGCAACGCAAATCGCTTGTTGCTGAAGCCCCATTTTTTGTAGTGTTAGTGTCTGACTTGAAGGCTCAAGAACAGCTGAAGAACACCTATAGCGACGGTTCTGTCGCTATAGGGCCCCTTTTTAATTATTTAATTTTCGAAAATGATTATTTTAATTAAATAAATAGAAAAAATGATTTTTAATTATTAAAAATACATAATAAATTCTGAAAAATTATTTTAAAATCTGAAAAATAGTTTTTAATTATTTAGAGTATATTTCATAAATATTTAATATTTTTGGAATATAAATGGTATTTAATTTATTTGATTATAATATTAAATAAATTATTTAAAAATGATTTTAATACATTAAAAATCATGAAAAATAATATTATGGTATAATAAAATATTTTAAGTTATTTTTAGTGACTTTTAATATTTTGTGATGAATTTCATTAATTAATCAATATTAATGATAATTAATTTATTTAATAAATATATTAAATAAATTAAGGAAAAATAAATTAATGATTTAAAAATCACATAAAAATAATTGAAGTGGTATAAAAATATTTTAAGTTATAAGATATAACTTTTGATATTTTGTCATGAAAATATTAATATTTTAATATTAATAGTAATTACTAGGATAATGAATTTAATTCGGTTTAAAAATCATATAAATATGATTTTAAGGTATTAAAATACTTTGATATATTATAAATATATTATAATATTAAGTGATTATTTTCATTAATATTTGATTATAAATAAATATTAATGATAAAAGAATTATGTGGTATTTAATTCATTTAAATACGATATTAATAATGGAAAATTCACGATAAATAGTAATAATTATTTAAAAATTATTACGAACTTACGAAAAATATGTTCACTGATAATAAATTATCGTAGATAATGGTTAAGTGTTTTGACAGAGTTTAATTGAACTTAAACTCGAAATAAAGTCCGACTAGACCGTCGGGACGTTAGAACTTTGTCGAACTCAAGTCAAACTGAAATAGTTTGACCTGATACTGAGTCTTATGTGTGTTATAGACTGATAGGATTATGTGTTATGTGTTATGTGTTTAGGTTATTCTATGTATGTCTATATATATAATAGTAATATATTGTGATGATATTATTCTAATATTGGAGATCTATATTACTAATTTTAGGTCTTCGGATAAAGCGTTATAAATTGCGTAGCGGTAATCAACGGTTCAGGCAAGTTTTATTTTTACTTAACTCTATTAAGAGTTGTTTCATTCAGATATGCTTATAGTTAATCATTGCTGGTTGCCATGAATTGTACTATGTACATATTGCATGAATAAGTCAGGTATGAAAGGCTGATCACCTTCATTACCAGTTGGTTCAGATATATTTGTTCATATATAATACTTGTTCAGTCAAAAGTTTATTCCTGCTAGTTCACAATTAAATTGTTGAATTATAGCCAGTTTATTATTCAGACTCATTCAATCATGATATATCGTTATATTATTGAACTTAAACTTGCTGGGCAACTTTCATGCTCACCCTTGCTATATCATGATAAAACATTGCAGATAAGGCGAATGCGTTTGGATACAGGAAAAGAATAATGCCAAGTTCAGCTTGGGATAAAAATGTGCAGCTAATTTGTAATAGTATAGTTTGATAATAATGTATTATGTTAGATAGTTTATGAATGGTGTATAAGTTAAGGTTACTCAATTTTGGGGAATAGTGTGTAATGTATTATATAAACAATTTATGTTTATATCTTTCTCAAATAGTAACGGTGATTCGGGACCTCTGATTCGGGGCCCTCACAGTTGGTATCAAAGATGTAGGTTATAAATCTTTGGTAGAAATACCTGAGACTAATAACCGCAGTGATTAGGATAAGATCTAACTCATATAGAGTTACTTGGTCGGTAAGATTCAAAGAAGAATCTCGGCGAGTTATAAGATACAGAGTTCCCTAACTCTGCTAATAAAGTTGAACAGTAGTGAGAAATAGATAGGGTCTAAAAGACTAAAAGTGCAGTGATAGAAGATCATAAAATAAAACGATCAAGATATAGAAATGAATCGTAATATATACGATGAGATCACTCCATGATCCGATAAAGTGATAGTAGGGAGAAGAATCAATCTGATGATTGAACGGTTTACAACAAGATTGTTGGGTGTCAGTTGTACTATGAATTGGTACAGATTCAGGAAAGGATTATGAATACAGATTAAATGAAATTCGTATTAAGAATGGTGTTAGTGTTAGGTGGGGATTCAATTGAGAATTCATGTCGGCAGCTGAGTTGTATGATTCCTTGTGTGGGCGGGGAATTGTACTTGGTGTAACAACTACTTAGTTCTGACAATGATAATCATTGAAATGTTTGTGTCGCGCTATTTGATATATGCATGTTAAGAGGGTGATTCCTTTCTCATGTGTATAACAGATAGATAGGTTATAGATATAGAATATAAGGTTAAGTACGAGTTCTTAAAACTCATACTTATGTGACATGCTTGACTCATAGTTATATGAAATGTTTATGAACCCCTCAGCGAATGGACGCCAAAGGTCAGACTAGGACAAGTTCTTAAACTCATATGATTGTGGTAATTTATGGACTCATAAGTGTGGTTTTACGAACTGGGTATAGTTGTGTGTAAAGGGAGAATTGAGGATTATAGGAACATATAGATTGTTAAGCAAAAGATTATTAGTAGAGACATAAATTTTCCAAAACTCCTAGCTATGCTTGAATTCAAAATTTTGATATCAAGCTAAATACGCACTATGTGCTTTTGAAAAAAAAATATGTAGACTCGTAATCATTTTTGAAACGGCTTAAAGTATAGTCTATGCTACTTATTTCGGCTAGACGCAAATGATTTGAAATATCAAAATATATTTTATTTATCACTCATGTATCATGTAACCTGGGGCAGAGATAATAAAAGTTGATGGAGTTATAAATACATGAATACTTAGTGTGAATTTGATCTAAAGTCGTTGTTCCACTATTGTATGATGTGTTATGACAAAGACATATAATGACGGTATCCTCAAACGGACTGTTAATACAGTACGGCATCATGACGTCATTCTGGAAAATATTTTCAAAAATTTTAATTTGCCAATGGGGTTTGGCTACACCTAAATAATTTGATTGAATTGAATTATTGATAAGAGTCTATGTTATTCAATTCAGCTAGACTAATATTTATGAAAACTCTAAGTGTTCATTGAAAGAAATTTCCCAACCCAAATAATTTTGGTGCGGAATCCTATGATAAGACTGAGGTGGACTATGTTGTTTGGATAAATAATCCAATCAAGTAGCGTAAATATTCGCTATACATAATTAATACGTTATGCATGACGTAAGAGTACGATAGGCTAATCACCTAAAGTACTAGCAATGGTAGTTTACCTTCTTTGTGATTGTAAACATACCAAGTAATGTATTGTTTTACGGTATGAATACTGTTAAAACTATGTGTTCATGGTCTATATGACCCCTCAGCACAATTTGAAAACTTTTACTCTTGTGAGTGGTGTATTGGGTAGCAAACGAATGTGTGTGAATAGTGTAAGCAATATTATAAGACCCCAAATTATTAATAAATGAAATTTATTTTCCTCTATTTATTATTTTGAAATAGTAAGGGTTGATTTGATTAATGTGGATAGTTATGGGTAAAATACGTAAATATTTCGAATAAGCAAGTGGTTATAAAATATTCATTATTGTTTGGGAATATTCGTTTGGTCGTGGAATATTAGATCTTTGTCGAGGAATATTAAATGCAACCAAGCAGATCTTTTGTGGGCCCCATAACGAAAAAGCGATTGGATGAAAAAATGACAAATATAAGTTGTTTATAAATAACGGTGTGTAGTTATTCTGCTATTATCTTGTTGGAATACCCGGTGGTTAAAACACACTAATACGCGTTGTTGAACAGTAGCTCACGGTATTGCACCAATTATTGATTCTTACGTAAGAAGGCACTACTCAATAATTGTTACAGTAATTACTGTTCAGTATTTTATTTTATTGATTCAATAATTGCTGCATTGATATTTTATATTACTGTTGTTTCAATAAATTGTCATTACACAAAGATTTTCCATTATCGACAATAATTCATATTATCTGAATAATATTATTGGATAACATTATTGGCAATGTCTAGAAAGTTACGTCTAAGGAGAGGTTTGGTCACCTAATTATGGCGCCGATAAGGAGAGATCCTTATTGAAAGCCCTCTTTCTTGGGAACTACTGTTTGCCAATCATGTGATTCTAATAATATTATTTGTGAATAATTAATTATTAATTTATATGATAAGGAAAATATTGATTTTATGTGGATATAGATGGAGAAAATTTTATAGTGACAATTGTTGAAAATTGAAATTTTATCTTTTTTAATAAATTAATTCATTTAAATATATTATTATATTTTAATAATATATTAACTATGATATTTTTATAATGAATGTGGGATATATGAGTATATGAGGAGGAAGAGTATTTTTGTGGCATTAAATGTTTAACACATATTTTGTGTGTTGGTGGACACAATTATTGATCAAATTTGATTATAAACAATAAAATCGCTTGCTTGTGGATTTCTATCAATTTTGTTTGGAATTTGGAAAAACTTTCTTACGAAAAGTTGTAGAGAATTGAATTTCCTATAAAAGTTGTGAGATTCAATTTTCCGATAAAAGGGCTATTTATTATGAATTATTGAAGTTCAAGTTCAAAATAATTGATTTTTGGAAGTTTAAAATATTTAAAATAGGAAAAACGTTTTTGGAATGTTTAGGTGGCCTCATTTAACATGTGTAGGAGCTGAATTCAGTTGGCAAGTGTAATGCGTATGAGGTTTTGGAAAATATATATTAATATTATATTAATTTTTCTACTTTGGTGTTCTAAGCATTTTCCTATAAATAGGGTGCTTAGGGTTAGAATTGAAAATCACACCGTAAATCAAGTTTTCTCTCTATATTATCGAGCGTATTCTTGTGAGTATTTTGAGTATACTTTGAGTATTGCTATACTGGTGCAAGTTCAAGTCATAGCCTATATCCTGTGTTTCAACTAAAGTCTCTGTCTTTCGAGGTAAGGGATGTTATTTTCTTCATAAGTGATATTATTTCTTCAATATCATTATGATTTAAATATTGGTTGGAACTTTTTATCAAATTTGGAACTTTTTCATGTCGGGGTTACTATTCATGAGTTACTATTCACGAGTTACTATTCATGAGTTACTATTCACGAGTTACTATTCACGAGTACTATTCACGCAGCATGATGATGTTTTTTGTTAATTTCTATCTTTTGGTGTCGGAGTTACTATTCACGTATACGGCACTATTCACGTATACGGCACTATTCACGAATACGATACTATTCACAGAAAAATTAAATTTTCTTTTTTCTGTGTCCAAGATTGTCTGTTATGATTCCTATCTTTGATTGGATCTATGTTTTGATCTTCATTCTTGAATTTTACTCCAATCTGGTTATTTATGAAGTATTTTTGAACTGGGATTATTTAAAGTACGAATCCTTAATACTTGTTCTTTTATTTCACTGGATTCGTTTTCTTTAAAATATTTTTCATCATCCTCAATCCTAAATGATGATATTACTGAATATCTTTGGCCTGTAGTGCAAAGATGAATGATTTCTTGATGAATATCTTTGGCCCGTAGTGCAAAGATGAACAGGTGTTTAGATGAACATGACCAACTGATGAATATCTTTGGCCTGTAGTGCAAAGATGAATATTTGATTCCAGATATATATTGATTGATGTTACAGGGATAAAATATCGATGATGAACTTTTAAATTCATATATAGAAGATAGTAGTTTGCATTCTCTACTTAACTCTTCTAATGAATTATTGTTTCCGCTAGATTGTTGATTTAAAACCTGGTTGTCTATTGTATTCTATTAGATTTTTCCCTGTTGAATACTAACGATAATTTGTTGTATATTATCTTAGTCATAATATTCTTTACTGGGCTAGTTGAGCTCACCCTTTTCCTTGTTGTTCCATTTTTCTTCTTAGGAGGCGAGAATGTAGCGAGTACTAGTCGGGGTATGGAATGAAGGTTCTAGAGAGAGTTGTTTAGTAGTCCTTACCATTTTTGTAAAATAATGTATCAATAATTATGATGGGGATTTATTTGCGTGTGGATATTGTCTAGATGGCAATATCTGTAATTAAACTCACAGTTTATATGTTGTAATAATAAAGTTGTAGTTATTTCTGTACCATGTATTTGGCGACTCAGAATGGGTTGGATGGAATGGACCTATTTTGGGGACGTCACAAATATGGTGTAAGGTGTAAGGTAAATTTCGAGGACGAAATTTTTATAAGAAGGGGTGAATGTGACAACCCGAGAATTTAGAAATGTTTTAAATTTTTAATTAATTGATTTAAGGTTCAAAATTAGAACCTAGACAGAAAATTAGTGTATGCGTTTGATATTTTTGAGATAGAATTTTGAGGATTTTAAAATTTTGTGAAGGATTTAGGTGAATTATTCAGGATTAAGTATATGTGTGTATATTCTGTGAATATGGTTATTGTGAGACCCCAGATTTTATGAATAAATATTTAATTTTCTCAAAATACTTTTTTTTTAATATTATGGTGTGGATTTGATATAATGTAATAGTTATGGATAGTATTTATAAACTTTGTAAAGTAAGCAAGTGGTTATATAATATTCGATTGGTCGGGGAATATTTGTTTTAACAGGGAATATTGTACAATGGCACAATCATTGGTGGAACCCACAACGGAAGTATGTCGTAGTTAGAAAACGACAAAATTATCTTTCTATAAAAATAACGGCGGAGGTGTTACCGTTAAAACTGTTGAATAACCCGTTAGTAAAAGTACAGTAATACGCGTGGTAGCATAGTAGTACACAGTATTAATTATTGATGCTTACATGAGAAGTCACTCAGTTATACTCAATTATTGCTACAGTAATTGCTGCATCATATCTCTCATATTATTGATTCAATTATTGTTACAGTATCATCTGCATAATATGTTATATTATTAAATCAATAATTGAGACGGCAAAGTTATTCATATTATTATTTTGCAATATTGACAATGTCTAGAAGTTCTATCAAGGAGAGGCTTGGTCACCTAATTGCGCGCCAATAAGGAGAAATCCTTATCGGAAAGCCCCCTCTTTCCTGGGAACGACCTGGTTGTTAAATATTATGAATTATAATATTAATGATGAATAAGTTCGTATTGATTAAAGATGAATTTTATAGTTCCATTGTGTTGGAATTATTTGTGTTACTGGAAATTGACATTTGTTTCGATAATAATTGATGTCTGGAGGTTATATTGTTCAATCGGGTATTCGGGGCACTTTTCGTGTCGGAGTACTATTCACGAGTTACTATTCACCTGTAAGATATATTTCTTTTCGGTCCAAATCATTTTTGAGTACAATATTATTCCATGAGGAGATGTGCTAATTTTTCAGACCGTTGGTTAAAGATATAATAGTAAATCAATATGAACCGGTGGTGGAAAGTTATAATAGTAAATCAATATGGATCGATGGTTTAAAGTTTTAACAGTAAATCAGTATGGACCGTTGCTTTAAGTTTTAATAGTAAATCAATATGGACCGTTCGTTTAAAAGTAATTCAATCTGGACCGTTCATAAATTAGTTACTATTCAGCCCATTCTCCTATAAATAGAAGCTCATTCCTTCATTATTTCTTACGAATTCACTGAAACTCTAGAGAGATAAACTATAGAGAGAAAGAAGAAAATTATTATGCTACTTCACTACTCCAGTATTCAGTTTTTCTAAGGTAGGGGATATTATTTGTTGTACTCGTAAGGGGTATTCTTTCTTTCTTGTTTGTGAAGAGAACTTATGTTATTCCATTCTTATTATTCTCGCTGAATAACCTATTTATCTGATCTACATACATGGTGAAATTCTTCTAATATTCCGTTCTTTATTATTCTATCTAATATCCTCATGCATCATGCGTTCTGTGGGACCGGTTCCATTATTTATTATTCCAGCCGGAATATCCTGCTACATGCATTTATTAGGACTGGTTCCATTATTTATTATTACGCTGGAATAACCTATCTCATGCAAATCATCGTGCGACGGTGAATCCTTCATTATTCCATTCTTTATTATTCATTGAATAACCTGTCTATGTGGATTACCACATGAAGGGTGAATGATCCTTCGTATTCATTCCTTATTAAATTGTGGAAATGATCTGTCTATGTGGATTACCGCATGACGAGCGAAAATCCATTTGCAGTTTCATATATTCTATTATACTCAGTTGGTTAAAGCTTTGGCTTCTATACTCCATGAAATTAGTGGAATATACTTGATATTTGTGCTTCATCCAATATCTTTTCATGGAAATATTCTTCTGAGCAATCTTGAATTTTACTTCACAAAGCAGTATCATGTTGACAATTTGGACGTTATTGAGTTCATGATAAATTAACTTATAAATCTTTAAAATTTATTCTTGAACTTGTTTTATTGAATTGTCATCATCCTCGTGTTTATATTATGTTGAAAGTCATCTTTGGCTTACGTGCATAGATGGACTTGGTATGATTATGACCAGGATTATTCGGTATAATCATGACCGTAATGTGACGAATGATGTGGTAAAAGTCCTCATTGGCCTGTAGTTCATTGGTGGACAGTTGTTGGTATGATTATAACTAGGGATTATTCGGTATAGTCATGACCATTGATGATTACATGAATATCCTTGGCCGTGGAACATGGATGATTCGATTTTATTTATTAAGCTGAGTCTCAGCGATAAAAGTGATGAAAAACCTTTTAAATCATAAAAGATAGTAGATTTTATTCTCTACTTGACTCTTCTAATGGATTGCTTGTTCTGCTGCAATTAAACTTGATGTTTATTATATTTTATCAGTTTAACACCGTTGAAGGCTAATGATAATTTATTCTGCATTATCTTTGTCATAATATTTCTTACTGGGCTAGTTGAGCTCACCCTTTCTTTCACTGTTCTCTTCAAGAAATGAGAACGTAGCTGGGACTAGTCGGGGAACAGAGTGATGATCCTAGATGGTGCATTAGTAGTCCTCACTATTCTGTGAAATAGTGTGATAATAAATGTAATGAGGACTCCATTGAGTGTGGATATTGTCTAGATGACTATTTGTATTAAAACTCACAGACTATGTTTTGTCGTATTTTACACGACTGTTGTATAATTAAGTTGTATTTGTATTCAGTACCTTATATCTGGCGACTCAAGATGGGTGATGTATACCTGTTTTGGGGGCGTCACAGTTGGTATCAAAGCTTAGGGATATGATTCTTGGCTGAGATGTGAGACAAAAACTTGGAGGGGAGAGACAGGGAATTCCTTCGCTAGTATGACCTACCTAAGTTTATTTGGTATTTAATTGGTCGGTCAGGATATATGGATAATATGTGACATGTTAATTAACCCTTGTTTTGTGGCAGTATTTGAAAATGGCATCCAAAAATGTTGGGATAAGCAATGAAACACATGAGACCGTTGAGTCTCCAACGATCAATATCCAGGATAATGTGCAACAGGAAGACAATAATCCTCATGTAAATAATAACACCATTGAAATGATGAACGATGGGATGTTCAGAGGCTTTATGAAATTCATGTAACATCAGGCGAGAGAGACTCATGTTCATAATGCATGTGGAAACAATGGCAACCCACGGTTGGTCACCGCTAAGCAGTTCAAGGAGCTGGGACCACCGGAGTTTTTAGGAAAGCCAGAACCACTTAAGGCTGAGACGTGGTTAAAGCAGATCACCAAGATATTTGATGTCTTGGGATGCTCACGAGAGCAAAAGGTTCCTTTGCCACCTTTATGTTGCGTGAAGAAGCAGATTATTGGTGGGAATCAGAAACGCACTCACCGACTGGCCTTTTCAAGATGTCTTGGGAGAAGTTTCAACAGTTGTTCAACGACAAGTACTTTCCCGAAAGTATTCGTCACATGAAGGAGGTGGAGTTTATCAAGTTGGAACAAAACAATATGACCGTGTCACAGTATGAGGCTAAGTTTGCCGAGTTATCCCGATTTGCATCCCATTTGGTCGATAATGAGGAGCAAATGACTCGAATGTTTCTAAGAGGTTTGAAACCCGATATACGTTAATACCTCATTTCTCAAAAACATTGTTTATATTCAGATGTTGTGAATAGGGCTCAATTATTGGAGCGCGATAATGATTCAGCACAACCAAAAGGTAACGACCAACAACACGATAATAATCGTACCGATGGCAACGGCCATCGGAACAATGATAACCATCGTGGGAGAAATTATCACGCCAAGAATGGTAACCACTTCGGTGGTAATCATGGCCAAGATAATAGAAGTGGAAATTTCAAGAAGAGAAGGTTCAATAATGATGGAAAGACAACAGCACCAGCACCTGTTAAGGAAGGAGAACGACTGCCGGTAGTATGCTTCAAATGCGGAGGGGAAGGACATATCAGTCCAAACTGCGTGATGCAGTCCAAAGCATGTTAAAATTGGGGAAAAGAAGGTCACCTAGCCCAATTTTATCGTGCACCAAAGTCAAGTCCAGCTGGGATAGTGATGCCAAAGGATGTCCCAAACAAGCCAAAGCCGGTAGTTTAAGAGAGAGCATTTTTTTTTACGACGAACCTAAATAAAATTATCACGGGTAAGTTAATCATAAACTCTTGCGAAGTCTATACCGTGTTAGATACCGGTTCTACGCACTCTTTTATTTCACCTAGTTGTGTTCAATGTTTGAATTTAACTCCGGAGAAAATAGATTTTGATGTATCTGTTGAAACTCAGTTGAGAGAAACCTTTGTTACATCTACTATTTATAAATCTTGTTTAATTCAAATTGACACTTTCACGTTACCTGTCGATCTTATCTCTTTGAAAATACTTGTCTTTGATGCGATTTTAGGAATCAATTGGTTAACTACTCATCATGCTTTTTCATAAGGTTGTTAGCTTTAATATTCCTAACCAACCTGTTATGCGAATTCAAACAACCAAACCACTAAAGTTAATCATTGTCATATCAAGTCATAAGTAAAGGGCTCTGAGCCTTTCGCTGGTGACTTCCTTGTGTGGAATGCACCGAAGCCGAACTTTCCATAGGGGACATTGTGAATAACGGTGGCAAGTTGATAGGTATTAATGTGACGTGTTATCCAAGTCTTAGATGAGAGTCACAGTTTTAAATGATATTTCTATTGTTTATAAATTTCCTGACGTATTCTTGAAGACTTCTTAGCCTACCCCTAGAGCGTGAAATCAAATTTTTTATTGACCCCAGTACAAAACTCATTTCTTAAACCCTCAACTATTTCTTCAACTAAAATGAACGTAACATGCGCCAAATACGTTGGCTCGAGCTGTTAAAGATTACGATCATATCATTCAATACCATCGTGGAAAAGCGAACGTGGTAGCTGACGCGTTGAGTAGAAGATCGTATGCGTTTACAAGTGCGAATATACGAACCCCCATGAAGATAACGAATATACAAGTAGAATCGACTTTAATCGATAAAGTTAAAGCCGCTCAAGCTACACACCTAGAGCTAATGAATGTGAAGAATTAAGAAGGTTCAAGATGGCGTTATTCTAGAAGCAAGAATCGACGAAGAGAGGAAATCTCAACCTTCGATTTAATTGGCCCATTTGAAATCCTCGATGAAGTAGGAACTGTGGCTTATAGACTCGTTTTACCGCCAAGTATGTCGCGTGTTCATAACGTTTTTAACGTATCGAGGTTACGTAAATATGGGGACGACCCAAACCAAATTATTAATTTAGAACCGGACGAGATAGTGGATGATTTAACGTATGAGGAGATACGTGTTAAAATCTTGGATAAGAAGGATTATATTTGACACTCAAAGGTTATACCTCAAGAGTTAGAATCTGAAATAAAGTCAAGATACCCTCACCTCTTCAACATACCAGGTACATACGTAAATTTCAAGGGCGAAATTCCATAAGGAGGGGAGATTGTGAAACCCCAGATTTTATGAATAAATATTTAATTTTCTCGAAATAATTTTTTTTAATATTATGGTGTGGATTTGATATAATGTTATAGTTGTGCATAGTATTTATAAACTTTGCAAAGTAAGAAAGTGGTTATATAATATTCGATTGGTCGGGGAATATTTGTTTTAACATGGAATATTGTACAACGGCACAATCATTGGTGGACCCCACAACGGAAGTATTGTCGTAGTCAGAAAATGACAAAATTATCTTTCTATAAAAATAACTACGAGGTGTTACCATTAAAACTGCTGAACTACCCTATAGTAAAATACAAGAATACGCTACGCGTGGTTGCATAGTAGCACACCTGCAGTATTGATTATTGATGTTTACGTGAGAAGTCACTCGCTTTTATACTCAATTATTGCTACAAAGATAATTCTTTGATCATATCTCTCATATTATTGATTGAATTATTGTTACTGATGATTATATGCATAATATTTATATTATTAAATCAATAATTGAGATGGCAAAGTTATTCATATTATTATTTGCAATATTGACAATGTCTAGAAGTTCTGTCAAGGAGAGGTTTGGTCACCTAATTGCGCGCCAATATGGAGAAATCCTTATCGGAAAGCCCCCTCTTTCCTGGGAACGACCTGGTTGTTAAATATTGTGAATTATAATATTAATGATGAATAAGTTCGTATTGATTAAAGATGAATTTTATAGTTCCATTGTGTTGGAATTATTTGTGTTAATGGAAATTGACATTTATTTTGATAATAATTGATGTCTGGAGGTTATATTGTTCAATCGAGTATTCGGGGCACTTTTCATGTCGGAGTACTATTCACGAGTTACTATTCATGAGTTACTATTCACGAGTTACTATTCATGAGTTACTATTCATGGGTTACTATTCACGAGTTACTATTCACCTGTAAGATATATTTCTTTTCGGTCTAAATCATTTTTGGGTACAATATTATTACATGAGGAGATGTGCTAATTTTTCAGACCGTTGATTGAAGATATAATAGTAAATCAATATGGACCGTTGGTGGAAATTTATAATAGTAAATCAATATAGATCATTGGTTTAAAGTTTTAATAGTAAATCAGTATGGACCGTTGCTTTAAGTTTGTATAGTAAATCAATATGGACTGTTCGTTTAAAAGTAAATCAATCTGGACCGTTCATGAATTAGTTACTATTCAGTCCATTCTCCTATAAATAGAAGCTCATTCCTTCATTATTTCTTACGAATTCACTGAAACTCTAGAGAGAGAAACTATAGAGAGAAAAAAGAAAAGTATTATGCTACTTCACTACTCTAGTATTCAGTTTTTCTAAGGCAGGGGATATTATTTGTTGTACTCGTAAGGGGTATTCTTTCTTTCTTGTTCGTGAAGAGAACTTCTATTATTCCATTCTTATTATTCTGTTGGAATAACCTATTTATGCGAAGTACCGCATACATGGTGAAATTCTTCTAATATTCCATTCTTTATTATTCTATCGGAATATCCCGTCATTCACATGCGTTCTGTGGGACTTCGGGTTCCATTATTTATTATTCGTTTAATATCCTATCTCATGCGTTCGCCGGACCGGTTCCATTATTTATTATTCATGCGAATATCCCGTGCTGTGTATTTATTCTCGACTGGTTCCATTATTTATTATTCATTGGGGAATAACCTATCTCATGCAGATCTATCGCATTACATGGTGAATCCTTCATTATTCCATTCTTTATTATTCTGCTTGGAATAACTTTGTCTATGTGGATTACCACATGCATGGTGAATGATCCTTCGTATTCATTCCTCATTAAATTGTGGAAATGATCTCATCTATGTGGATTACCGCATGGCGAAGCGAAAAATCCATTTGCGCTTCATATATTCTATTATACTCGATTGGTTAAAGCTTTGGCTTCTATACTCCATGAAATTAGTGGAATATCCTTGATATTTACGCTTCATCCAATATCTTTTCATAGAAATATTCTTCTGAGCATTCTTGAATTTTACTTCACAAAGCAGTAACATGTTGACAATTTGGACGTTATTGAGTTCAGGATAAATTAACTCATAAATCTTTAAAATTTATCCTTGAACTTGTTTTATTGAATTGTCATCATCCTCATGTTTATATTATGTTGAAAGTCATCTTTGGCTTACGTGCATAGATGGACTTGGTATGATTATGACCAGGGATTATTCGGTATAATCATGACCGTAATGTGACGAATGATGTGGTAAAAGTCCTCATTGGCCTGTAGTTCATTGGTGGACAGTTGTTGGTATGATTATAACCAGGGATTATTCGGTATAGTCATGACCATTGATGATTACATGAATATCCTTGGTCGTGGAACATGGACGATTCGATTTTATTTATTAAGCTGAGTCTTAGCGATAAAAGTGATGAAAAACCTTTTAAATCATTGAAGATAGTAGATTTTATTCTCTACTTGACTCTTCTAATGGATTGCTTGTTCCGCTACAGTTAAACTTGATGTTTATTATATTTTATCAGTTTAACACCGTTGAATGCTAATGATAATTTATTCTACATTATCTTAGTCATAATATTTCTTACTGGGCTAGTTGAGCTCACCCTTTCTTTCATTGTTCTCTTCAGGAAATGAGAACGTAGCTGGGACAAGTCGGGGAACAGAGTGATGATCCTAGATGGTGCATTGTAGTCCTCACTATTCTGTGAAATAGTCCTCACAACCTATGTTTTGTCGTATTTTACACGACTGTTGTATAATTAAGTTGTATTTGTATTCAGTACCTTGTATCTGGCGACTCAAGATGGGTGATGTATACATGATTTGGGGGCGTCAAAGTTGGTATCAAAGCTTAGAGATATGATTACTGGCTGAGATGTGAGACAAAAACTAGGAGGGGAGAGACGAGGAATTCCTTCACTAGTATGACCTACCTAAGTTTATTTTGTATCTAATTGGTCGGTCGGAGTATATGGATAATATGTGACATGTTAATTAACCCTTGTTTTGTGGCAGTATTTGAAAATGGCATCCAAAAATGTTGGGATAAGAAATGAAGCACATGAGACCGTTGAGTCACCAACGATCAATATCCAGGATAATGTGCAACAGGAAGACAATAATCCTCAGGTAAATAATAACACCATTGAAATGATGAACGATGGGATGTTCAGAGGCTTTATGCAATTCATGTAACATCAAGCGAGAGAGACTCATGTTCATAATGCATGTGGAAACAATGGCAACCCACGGTCGATCACCGCTAAGCAGTTCAAGGAGCTGGGACCACCGGTGTTTTTGGGAAAGCCAGAACCACTTAAGGCTGAGACGTGGTTAAAGCAGATCACCAAGATATTTGATGTCTTGGGATGCTCCGAGGAGCAAAAGGTTCCCTTTGCCACCTTTATGTTGCGTGAAGAAGCAGATTATTGGTGGGAATCAGAAAAAGCATCACCCGACTGGCCTTTTCAAGATGTCTTGGGAGAAGTTCCAAGAGTTGTTCAACAACAAGTACTTTCCCGAAAGTATTCGTCACATGAAGGAGGTGGAGTTTATCAAGTTGGAACAAAACAATATGACCGTGTCGCAGTACGAGGCTAAGTTTGCCAAGTTATCCCGATTTGCATCCCATTTGGTCGATAATGAGGAGCGAATGACGCGAATGTTTCTAAGAGGTTTGAAACCCGATATACGTCAATACCTCATTTCTCATAAACTTTGTTTATATTCAGATGTTGTGAATAGGGCTCAGTTATTGGAGTGCGATAATGATTCAGCACAACCAAAAGGTAACGACCAACAACACGATAATAATCGTACTAGTGGCAACGCCCATCAGAACAATGATAACCATCGTGGGGGAAATTATCACGCCAAGAATGGTAACCACTTCGGTGGTAATCATGGCCAAGATAATAGAAGTGGAAATTTCAAGAAGAGAAGGTTCAATAATGATGGAAAGACAACAGCACCAACACTTGTTAAGGAAGGAGAACAACCGCCGGTAGTATGCTTCAAATGCGGAGGGGAGGGACATATCAGTCCAAACTGCGTGATGCAGTCCAAAGCATGTTACAATTGTGGAAAAGAAGGTCACCTAGCCCGATTTTGTCGTGCACCAAAGTCAAGTCCAGCTGGGATAGTGATGCCAAAGGATGTCCCAGACAAGCCAAAGCTGGTAGTTTAAGAGAGAGCATTTTTTTTTTTTTGACGAGGAACCTGAATAAAATTATCACAGGTAAGTTAATCATAAGCTCTTGCGAAGTCTATACCATGTTAGATACCGGTTCTACGCACTCTTTTATTTCACCTAGTTATGTTCAATGTTTGAATTTAACTCCAGAGAAGTTAAATTTTGATTTATCTGTTGAAACTCAGTTGGGAGAAACCTTCGTTACATCTACTATTTATAAATCTTTTTTAATTCAAATCGACACTTTCACGTTACCTGTCCATCTTATCTCTTTGAAAATACTTGCCTTTGATGCAATTTTAGGAATCAATTGGTTAACTACTCATCATGCTTTTCGTAAGGTTGTTAGCTTTTATATTCCTAACCAACCTGTTATGCGAATTCAAGCAACCAAACCACTAAAGTCAATCATTGTCATATCAAGTCATAAGTAAAGAGCCCTGAGCCTTTCGCTGGTGACTTCCTTGTGTGGAATGCACTGAAGCCGAACTTTTCGTAGGGGATGTTGTGAATAACGGTGGCAAGTTGATAGGTATTAATCTGACATGCTATCCAAGTTTTGGATGAGAGTCACAGTTTTGAATGATATTTCTATTGTTAATAAATTTCCTGACGTATTCTTGAAAACTTCTTAGCCTACCCCTAGAGCGTGAAATCAAATTTTGTATTGACCCCAGTACAAAACTGTCTTCTAGACAATATCCACTCTTAGAATAAGTCCTCATTACATTTACTGTCACACTATTTAACAGAATAGTGAGGACTACTAATATTATCATCTGGTCCATCACTCTGTTCCCCGACTCATCCCACCTATATTCTCATTTCCTGAAGAGAACAGTGAAAGAAAGGGTGAGCTCAACTAGCCCAGTAAGAAATATTATGACTAAGATAATGCAGAATAAATTATCATTAGCCTTAAACAGTGTTAAACTGATACAATATAACAAACATCAAGTCTAACTGCAGCAGAACAAACAATGCATTA
This sequence comes from Panax quinquefolius, assembly GCA_020205615.1. Lineage (NCBI taxonomy): Eukaryota > Viridiplantae > Streptophyta > Magnoliopsida > Apiales > Araliaceae > Panax > Panax quinquefolius. The sequence continues at coordinate 107,129,214 of CM035167.1, forward strand.
AAAGAGTCAAGTAGAGAATAAAATCTACTATCTTTTATGATTTAAAAGGTTTTTCATCACTTTTATCAGTGGGACTCAGCTTAATAAATAAACCACATCATCGAATCACCCCTGCACTATGGCCAAGGATATTCTTTAGTATCACGACCACAATTATCCATGCACTATGGGCCAAGAATATTTGTGTATTCATTAATGATCATGATTATGCCAACAACTGTCCATCAATGCACTACGGGTCTGAGGACTTTTACCACATCATTTTTAACATTACGGTCATGATTACACCAAATAATCCCTGGTCATAATCATACCAAGTCCATCTATGCACTACAGGCCACAGATGACTTTCAAAAAATATAAACATGAGGATGATGACAATTTAATAAAATAAGTTCAAGAATAAATTTTAAAGATTTATAAGTTAACTCATCCTGAACTCAATAACGTCCAAATTGTCAACATGATACTGCTTTGTGGAATAAAATTCAAGAATGCTCAAAAGAATATTTCCATGAAAAGATACTGGATGAATCACAAATATCAAGGATATTCCACTAATTTCATGGAGTATAGAAGTCAAAGCTTTAACCAACTGAGTATAATAAAGAATGGAATAACAAAAGAAATCACCGTGCATGCGATAAACCGCATGCATGAAAAGTTATTCAATGAGAATAACAAATAATCGAAACCCGTGTCATGCTTAAACGCACGCATGTGATGTTCCAATGAATGATAAATAATGGAACCAGGTCATGCGTAAAAGCACGAATGAGATGTTCCAATGAAATAATAAAGAACGGAACCAGTGTCATGTATGTAAGACCCCAAATTTTTAAATAAAAAGGAATTTCCTTTATTTATTATTTTGAAATAGTAAGGTGGATTTGATTAATGTGGATAGTTATGGGTAAAATACGCAAATATTTCGAATAAGCAAGTGGTTATAAAATATTCATTATTATCTGGGAATATTCGTTTGGTCGTGGAATATTAAATCTTTGTCGGGAATATTAAATGACGGTAGCAGCTTTTGTGGGCCCCATAACGAAAGCGATTGGATGAAGAAAACGACAAATATAAGTTGTTTATAAATAACGACGTAGTTATTACTGCAATCATCATTTGGAATACCCGGTGGTTAAAACACACTAATCTGCGTTGTTGAACAAGAAGATACACGGTATTGCACCAATTATTGATTCTTACGTAAGAAGGCACTACTCAATAATTGTTACAAATATTACTGCTCAAATATTTTATTTTATTGATTCAATAATTGATGCATTGATATTTTATATTCTTGTTGTTTCAATAAATTGTCATTACACAATTTTCCATTATCAGAGCAATAATTCATATTATCCTGAATAATATTATTAGAAAATATTATTGGCAATGTCTAGAAAGTTACATCTAAGGAGAGGTTTGGTCACCTAATTGCAGGCGCCAAGAAGGAGAGATCCTTATTGAAAGCCCCTCTTTCTGGAACTACCACACGGTTGCAAGATCTTGTGATTCTGTAATATTATTTGTGAATAATTAATTATTGATTTATATGATGAGGAAAATATTGATTTTATGTGGATATAGATGGAGAAAATTTTTAATGTGACAATTGTTGAAAATTAATATTTTATCTTTTTTTGATAAAATAATTCATTTAAATATATTATTTTAATAATATATTAACGGTGATATTTTTTATAATGAATGTGGGATATATGAGTATACGAGGAGGAAGAGTATTTTGTTGCAATAAATGTTTAAAACATGTTAAACATGCTCAATGGACCCCATTTATTGATTGAAATTTGATTATAACTTTATAAAATCGCCTGCTTGTAGATTTCTTAATTTACATTTGGAATTTGGAAAATCTTTCTTCCGCAAAGTTGTAGAGAATTGAATTTCCTATAAAAAAGTAGCGAGATTCAATTTTTACGACAAAAAGGCTATTTATTATGAATTATTGAAGTTTCGGAGTTCCGAAATAATTGATTTTTGGGAGTTTTAATTAATTATCTTGAGAAAAACGTTTTTGGTGAGTTTGTGAACCTCATTTTTAACATGTGCTATGGCTGAAATCAGATTTCAAAGGTGGGCTAAGGAATTTTGTTTATAAATAATATTATTATATTCAATTTTCTACTTTGGTGTTCTAAGCATTTTCCTATAAATAGGGAGCTTAGGTTAGAATTGAAAATCATACCAGAAACTGAAGTTTTCTCTATTTCTCTCTCGATATTTTTTGCGTATTCTTGTGAGTATACTTTGAGTGTTGATATACGGTGCAAGTTCAAGTCATAGACTATATCCTGTTTTCAACTAAAGTCTTGTCTTTCGAGGTAAGGATGTTATTTTCTTCTCAAATGATATTATTTCTTCAATATCATTATCTTTGAAATATTGGTTGAAACTTTTTATCAAATTTGGAACTTTTCCATGCTTCCAAGTTACTATTCATGAGTTACTATTCATGAGTTACTATTCACGAGTTACTATTCATGAGTTACTATTCACGAGTTACTATTCACGAGTACTATTCTTGAAGCGTGAAGATGTTTTTTGGGAAATTTCTATCTTTTGGTGTCGAAGTTACTATTCACGTATACGGCACTATTCACGAATCTGACTACTATTCATTCAAAAAAATGAAAATTTTTCTTTTCGTCTAAAATATCTATTCGGATACTAGCTTTGATTGTATCCATGTTTTGATCATTCTTGAATTTTACACCCCTATGATTATTTTTGAGGTATTTTTGGACATGGATAAAACAAAGTATGAATCCTTAATCCTTAATCCTTGTCATTTTGTTTCAATCGGATTCGTTTCTTTAAAAATATTTTCATCATCTTGATCTTAAATGATGATATTATGGAATATCTTTGGCTGTAGTGCAAAGATAAATGATTTCGAGGAATATCTTTGGCCGTAGTGCAGAAGATGAACAGTGTTTAGATGAACATGATCAATCGATGAATATCTTTGGCACAGTAGTGCAAAGATGAATATTTGATTCCGGATGTATGTTGATTGATGTTACGAGGATAAAAGATGAGATTTACGAACTTTTAAATTCATACATAGAAGATAGTAGTTGCATTCTCTACTTAACTCTTCTAATGAATTATTATTTCCGCTGTGAATATTAGTTTAAAAACTTGTTGTCTTTTGTATTCTATTAGTTTTTTTTTCCTTGTTGAAGACTAACGATAATTTGTTGTACATTATCTTAGTCATAACATTCTTTACTGGGCTAGTTGAGCTCACCCTTTTCCTTTTTGTTCCATTTTTCTTCTCAGGAGGCGAGAATGTAGCTAGTACTAGTCGGGGTATGGAATGAAGGTTCTAGAGAGAGTTGTTTAGTAGTCCTCACCATTTTTATAAAATAATGTATCAATATTTATGATGGGGATTTATTTGCGTGTGGATATTGTCTAGATGGCAATATCTGTATTTAAACTCACAGTTTATATGTTGTAATAATAAAGTTGTAGTTATTTCTGTACCATGTATTTGGCGACTCAGAATGGGTTGGATGGAATGGACCTATTTTGGGGGCGTCACATCATGCGTAAAGCACAGACAGGATGTTCCAATAGAATAATAAAGAACAGGATAATAATTGAAATCACCATGCATGCGGTACTTCGCATAGACAGGTTATTCCAACAGAATGATAAAGAATGTAATAACAGAAGAATTTCACCAAGTATAGGGTAGCCCGCGTATACATGTTATTCCAACAGAATAATAAATAATGGAATAACAGAAGTTCTCTTCATGAATACAAAAGAAATAATACCCCCTACCTTAAGAAGAAGAGTACTGGATATATGAGTAGTGAAGTAGCAAAATACATTTCTTCTTTCTCTCTATAGTTTATCTCTCTAGAGTTTCAGTGAATTCGTAAGAAATAATAAAGGAATGAGCTTCTATTTATAAAAAAATGGACTGCATAGTAACTAACTCATGAACGGTCCGGATTGATTTACTTTAATCTGACGGTCCATATTTAAAGCAAAATCTTTTAAATAAAATATAATATATTCTATTTATAATCTAATAAACCGAATAAAAAGATTTTACTATGCAAACACTATGCAGGCACTATGCAAACACTGTGCATAATAAAATATAATATATTCTAATTATTGTCTAATAAAATGATAACTTTATAAAAGTATTACATTTTTATATATAAAAGGTTTTACTATTAGCCTAATAAAACGAATAACTTTATAAAAGTATTACATTTTATATAAAAAACTTTTCTGCTTTTATTACATTAATAATACCAATAAAACAAAAGCGAGTGACTTATCACATTAGCATCAATAATCAATACCGCCAGTATTACTCTTTGTGCGACTACGCCATTATTCGCATACTTTTAACACCGTGTGTTTCAACAGCTTAACGGTAAAACTTTCGCCGTTATTTTCATAAAGTATTTTTTGTGCTTTTCTCAATTCGACAATAATTCCGTTGTAGGTCCACCAATGATTGTGCCATTGTGCGAATATTCCCCGTTAAAACAAAATTCCCCCGACCAATCGAATATTATATAACAACTTGCGTACTTTGAAAAATTTATAAATATTACCCACAACTATAACATTATATCAAATTCATTCCATAATATTCAAAAATGATATTTTTAGAAAATTCATCTTTATTCATAAACGTTGGGGTCTTACAACCTCCCCTACTTATGAAATTTCGCCCTCGAAATTAGGGTATGTACCTGGTATGTCGAAGAGGTAAGGATACCTTGATTTTATTTCAGATTCTAACTCCCAAGTCATTTCCTCGACATCGTGGTTTCTCCACAAAACTTTGACTTGAGGTATAACCTTGGAGCGTAGAATATGTTCCTTCTTATCCAAGATTTGAACAGAACCTCTTCATACATCAAATCTTCCGCTATTTCGCTTCGGGCCTAACTCAATAATGTGGTTCGGGTCTTCCACATATTTACGTAACATGGATATGTGAAAACGTTATGAACACACGAGACATACTTGGCGGTAAAGCGAGTCTATAGGTCACGCCCTCCTACTCGATCGAGGATTAAAAATGGGTTGATGAATCGAGGATTGAGCTTTCCTCTCTTTCCAAATCTCGTAACTCCTTTCCATGGAGCAACACGTAATAACACATGATCTCCTATATCGAATTCCACATCCTTTCGATGAAGATCATCATAACTATTTTGTCGATCTTGTGAGGTTTTTATACGTTGCCGAATCGTTTGAATCTTTTCCATAGTCATACGTACCAACTTCGGTCCCAACAACGTTGCTTCACCCACCTCATCCCAAAGATATCTTTGAGAACGACACTTTCTTCCATACAACGCCTCGAATGGAGCCATGCCAATACTTGCTTGATAACTGTTGTTGTAGGAAAACTCCACCAATGGTAAAAACTTGTCTTAATAGATCTTCAAGAGTTTGAATAGTCCTCTCCGACTGTCCGTCCATTTGAGGATGATATGCCGAGCTAAATCGTAAATTTGTGCCCGTAGCTTTCTACAAACTAACCCAAAATCATGAAGTGAAGTGAATCTTGGGTCTCGATCAGAAACTATGGATACTGGCATACCATGCAGTCTTACAATCTCATTTATGTACATACGAGGAAGACGTTCAAGTGAATAAGTTTCTCGTATCGGTAAGAAATGAGCAGACTTGGTCAATCTATCAACAATGACCCAAATCGCATCTATACCTTGAGAAACCTTAGGAAGTTTTCGCCTGCGGACTCAAAACCTAAGGGTTAGGGAAAGTCAGTTCCGAGAATGTAATGAGTACGTATAATAACTAGCATTATTATGCGTGAGAAATACGAGTATGATATGAGTTATTATACGAGTATAGTACGAAGATTAGTACGACATATAATACGAATATCGTACGAACGAAATACGAAGAGAATACGAGAATACGAGAATAGAATGCGTAGAATGCGATTAGTCTTAATGGACTTTGTGTTCATGGACTTTGTAGAATCTAATTGGACTTGGATTATGTCAAGCCCAATGATTTGTGAAATCAAGCCCAAGTTAGGCCCAATAAGAATTAGGGTTAAGGCCCAAACCAAGAAAAGAAACCGCGGATCGAACCGATGGATAAAAGAATGGGTAAGAACCATTGGGGCAACCCATGGGGTGACCCATGGGCATGTGGGCCAGCCACTTGGCCAGCAAGTAAGGGTGGTGGCCAAGTAAACTTGGTGGCTAAGTTGTTAAGGAGGTGGGAATAGTGATTTTAGGGGCGAAATGACTATTTCGCCCCGAGCTTTGAAAATCTATAAATAGAAAGCTAGATTTTTTTTTTTGAGATTTTGAAAATCCTCCACTTGAGAGAGATAGAGAGAGCTTGGTTGGGAGAGAAAAAGAAGAGCATGAGCATGAATGCTCGGATCAAAAGTGATCGTGAAATAGAAAAGCTAGCGAATCACCGGCTTTGTATAACGGAAGAGGATTAAAGAAGAACGGTAATCCGAACCCTAGTTTCTTCTAATATTTTCTTTAAGTTTTCTATGTTAAAAACATAGCTTAATGAGAATAAGAAGTAAAAGAGGATAGTAATGATTTCATATGGTTGAAATCATAAGAAAACGAAGAAATAAGAATTAGAAATTTAGTTTATAAATTTCTTAAGCAAGTATAAGATTCGTGAGGATTTTGAGCGATCCGAATGAATATTATGAACGAGTAGGTGAATTAAGTAAGGAATGATGTTCTATAACATCAAATTCCAAGAAAAAGTGAAATCGTAATCCAAAATATCGATTAAAATGAAGAACGAACGAAGAACGCGAAGAACACGCGAAGAACACGAAGAATGTTGTTGATGGACAAATTTAAAACCATCGTAGTATAATTATTGTTGATGGACAAGTTTAAAACCATCGCGTATAAGTTAGTTGCTTATTGCTTGGTTAGGAACGGTAGAAACGTTCATGAAGAACGGATTAAAACTAAGCTATAACGAAGTTATGGCGAAAATTTCGTAAAAGAAGAACGAAAATTTGAAAGTTAGTAAATGAACCCGAACGTGTAGTGTTTCATAAGAATGCAAGAGAACGTATAAAACGTGAGTTGTAGACTCAAGAACGAACGAATTCCAAGTTTGGATGACCGAATTACGGACGAACGAACAAAGAACGTTAAAAATGTTAAAATGAACGAAGAATGAAAATTAAGCCAATTGAATGGCATGTTTACGGATTCAGAATGAAATTATGTCCATGGCTAATCGAAGTACATAAGATAAGGAAGAAAATGGCTTTGGAACGACCTCGTTCCGAGTTATAACGAAGAAGTTATGAGATTTCGAAATCAGCGTCTCAAGCTTGTACAAGACTTAGAAAAATTTTCTAGGTTTCATACTACTATTGTGAAATGAAGTTGTGCCTTAGAGGTGGCGTCCGCAATACGAGATCTACCATAATAATATTCGGAGAGTGGCACCGTGTAGCACGAGAGATAACAAAGGACTTGGCGCCAGTAAGCGCTTCTTAAGGAAAAGAGGAGAGAGAAGTAGGTCGCTGCTGAATGAGAGAAAAGAGGAGAGCAACCTTGGGCACAGTGCGGCAGTGAGAAACAATGCCCGAAAATGAGATTTTATTTCTCTAATCTTTGGGGATGCAAGAAAGAAGTATGAACATGTAGTTCAATTAATGTAACAATTAATCAAGTGTTTTAAACCTTTAATAAAGGTTGAACGAAAAGATTTAAATGAGATTAAAAGATAAAGAATGTAGATGCGGGTTACGAAACCGATGTCCGGGGACCGTAGTAGCGATAAACAAACGTGAGGGATTGTTATGGTTGTGATTCCTTAGACGTTGGTTGATGATGTTAATGTATAACATTTTGATGTTATGACATGGCATTGAGAGATGAATGTAAAGCGTTTAGACGCTGTGAACGCAACGTTGTTGCGATGAACGATCGGTGTTAGCATCTGACAAATTTGTGTAAACCCGACATTAAGAAAGAATAATGAACATGGGGATCATGGGATGGATAACGATGAATGCAATTGAAACCTTGAGTAAAGGTTGAATGAGAGATTAAGAGACGAGCAACGTGAACGTTGAATACGTAAACGATCCTCGTGAATCGTGTTCGCGTTGGACGAACGTGCTAAGTATACCCTGGTTGTATGACTTAGACGTTGATGAATGTAGTAAGTAAGATACGAATGGTATCAAGAAAGCCGTGTCGAACGGTAATGAGATTAATGAAAGCCGAATGTGAGTCGGATAAGAATGAATCCTGAGGTATGACAATTACTTGCCAAAAAGCCAAAAGGAATAAGAAATAACGAACATTATAGTTAATAGTTCGTATAAGTTAAGATAAGTTAGGTTGTTGCAAAATTGTAACCTTTGATGGTTGACATATGGGAGCTGGGCTAAACAATTCCTTCAAAGAGCGAAGGTATATACGAAACTGGCAACCGATCTAACTCACTGTGATGGTAGTGTAGATGAGACGGGAACTTGTTTGTTGGTTGTTTGTGAGAAACCACTCAGAGTACCATATGGACTACTAGCAGAGAAGCGATGTGTGCTAAGTCCTAGCGAACTTATAAGAAGAAGATAAGAATGTAAATCATCAAAGATGATGAACATTTTGAGTAAGACATCTCCGTATGTCATGAAACTGTAAACCGGTAATTAAAGTTAGTCGCATAAAATTATATTGTAAGAACGCGAACCTTAAGAAGTAAAGTTAAGTAAACCAATGTGTAAGTCAAGTGTATGACTAATTGGTGTATTTTGTTATTTCCTTATGTGTTATAGGGAATGGAATGAGCAGTTCAGCGTAAGGTGTAGTTGTGCGTAAGGCAAGTTTCCTAACTTCATTCATATTTTTAAATGAATGCTAGTTTCTAAAACTTCTCAGATGTTGAACTTGAGAAGTTCTGTCTATGTGCGAATGTGTGATATTTGTACAAGGTGGTAGAATGTATGAGGCCTTGTGCCACAATTTGAACACATCGGTGTTTCTGTGAGATGAACTGTTTTATGATTGAACTGTTCAATAAAAGAATGTTCTGTTTATACATGAACCGTTATTGTTAAGTCTGTGCTATTGATTCTAGCCAGACAGAATGTGCATGAAAGAGAGTAGAGAATGAAAGTATTTCAAAGTGCATGTAACTAATGTTTTAAGATGATAGGAATCAAGACTATTCCTATTATTCAAGTTTACCGTAACCTTTGTTCTTGTTATTGAAGTCTAAAAAGAATGTTTAAATTTTTGAAGTTGTTTGTTCAACTGTTATGACTTGCTGGGCAATTGAATGCTCACACTTGCTTTAAATGAAAAACATTTTCAGCAAACGATGTTAGAAGAACTTAAGGATCCCGGAAAGATCAAGCTGATTGGTATCAAGACGAAGTGCCATTCAGTATATGAATGTGCGTGAAGAGCAAGTGAAGACTTATAATATAGAATGATTGAATTAAACTATAGACTAGTTTAATGAACAGTTATGAATCCTTGGTGGCGGATGAAAGTCACTCGTGTAAGATGTAAAGAATAATGTAATTATCATTATTTGTAATGAAAGAGGTTCTAAGGTTTCGAGAACCTGGGATTTGAGAGTGTATGTTGTTATATTTTAGTATGTAATGATGTATACAGAATGAATGATGTACTCGTGACGTACGGAATCCGGGTGTGAAGATAGACCGGATTTCGGGGCGTTACAAGTTTTAATACAAATACTGTCTTCTAGACAATATCCACTCTCAGAATAAGTTCTCATTACATTTATTGTCACACTATTTAACAGAATAGTGAGGACTACTAATACTATCATCCGGTCCATCACTCCGCTCCCAGGCTAGTCCCCAAATTATATTCTAATTTCAAGAAGAAACGGTGAAAGAAAGGGTGAGCTCAACTAGCCCAAAGAAAAAATATTATGACTAAGATAATGCGAATAAATTATCATTAGCCTTAAATGATGTTAAAACCGATACAATATAACAAACATCAAGTTTAACTGCAAATGTAACAAGCAATCCATTAAAAGAGTCAAGTAGAGAATAAAATCTACTATATTTTATGAGTTAAAAGGTTTTCATCGCTTTTATCATTTGGGACTCGACAATAAATAAATCACATCATCGAATCACCCCTACACTACTGACCAAGGATATTCTTTAGTATCACGACCACAATTATCCATGCACTACGGGCCAAGAATATTTGTGTATTCATTAATGGTCATGATCATGCCAACAACTGTCCATCAATGCACTACGGGCCAATGAGGACTTTTACCACATCATTTGTAACATTACGGTCATGATTACACCGAATAATCCCAGGTAATAATCATACCAAGTCTATCTATGCACTACAGGTCACAGATGACTTTCAAAAAATATAAACATGAGGATGATGACAATTCAATAAAACAAGTTCAAGAATAAATTTTAAAGATTTATAAGTTAACTCATCCTGAACTCAATAACATCCAAATTGTCAACATGATACTGCTTTGTGGAGTAAAATTCAAGAATGCTCAGAAAAATATTTACATGAAAAGATACTAGATGAAGTGCAAATATCAAGGATATTCCACTAATTTTATGGAGTATAGAAGTCAAAGCTTTAACCAACTGAGTATAATAAAGAATGGAATAACAAAAGAAATCACCGGTATCGCGATGAAGGCCATGCATGACGTGTTATTCCAACGAGAATAATAAATAACGGAACGAAGCCGTGCGTAAGCGCACGTACGTGATGTTCCAACGAAATAATAAAGAACGGAACCAGTCATGCATAAAAGCACGATACATGATGTTCCAACGAATAATAAAGAACGGAATAATAATGAAATCACCACGCATGCGGTGCTTGGCATGAGGCATGTGTTTTTTCAACATAATGATAAAGAATGGAATAACGTAAGAATTTCACCAAATATAGGGTAGCTCCGTATCTGAGTTATTCTAACGAATAATAAATAATGAAATAACAGAAGTTCTCTTCATGAATACAAAAGAAATAATACCCCCTACCTTAAGAAGAAAAGTCTTGGATATATGAGTAGTGAAGTAGCAGAATACTTTTCTTCTTTCTCTCTATAGTTTATCTCTAGAAGAGTTTCAAAGTGAATTAAGAAGAAATAATGAAGGAATGAGCTTCTATTTATAGAAAAATGGACCTGCGTAGTAACTAACTCATGAGCAGTCCGGATTGATTTACTTTAATCGGACGGTCCATATTTAAAAGTAAAATCTTTTAAATAAAATATATTATATTCTATTTATAATCTAATAAACCTAATAACTTTATAAAAGATTTTACTATGCAAACACTATCGAGCACTATGCAAAACACTATGCATAATAAAATATAATATATTCTAATTATTGTCTAATAAAACAGATAACTTTATAAAAGTATTTTGTTTTATATAAAAAGGTTTTACTATTAGCCTAATAAAATGAATAACTTTATAAAAGTATTACATTTTATATAAAAAGTTTTTCTGTTTTATTACATTAATAATAGCAATAAAACAAAACCGAGTGACTTATCACATAAGCATCAATAATCAATCTTGTGCAATAAGCATCTTTAGTAACTTCACGCAGACATTCTTTTACTTTTAACACGGTGTTTCAACGATTAACGGTAAAACTTCCGTCGTTATTTTCATAAAGTATTTTTGTCGTTTTCTCGATCAAATGATAATTACATTGTAGGGTCCACCAATGATTGTGTCGTTGTACGAATATTCCTGTTAAAACGAATATTCCCACCCATCGAATATTATATAACAACTTGCGTACTTTTGCAAAATTTATAAATATTACCCACAACTATAACATTATATCAAATTCATTCTATAATATTCAAAATGATATTTTAGAAAATTCATCTTTATTCATAAAAGTTGAGGGTCTTCTGACCTCCCCTTCTTATGAAATTTAAGCCCTCGAAATTAGAGTGCGATATCGGTATGTCGAAGAGGTAAGGATACCATTATCATTTCCTCAACATCATGGTTTCTCCACAAAACTTTGACTAATAATAATAATAATAGTAGTAGTACTAATAATAATAACAATAACAAATAATAATAATAATAATAATAATAATAATAATAATAATAATAATAATAATAATAATAATAATAGTAGTAGTACTAATAATAATAATAACAATAATAGTAGTAGTAGTAGTAGTAGTAGTAATAATAATAATAATAATAATAATAATAATAATAATAATAATAATAATAATAATAATAATAATAATAATAATAATAGTAATAATAATAGTAGTAATAATAGTAGTAGTATGTGTGTGTGTGTGTGTGTGTGTGTGTGTATATATATATATATAGAATGGATCAGGTCCGGGAGTCTGGACCTTATCAAAAACGGACCATTTCTTTTTCTTTTTTTTAAAACAACTAAAAAAAATATTTAATATTTTATGGAACTGAAATTTTTTCATAATACAATGTTTTGGGCGTGATTTGGATACTTATACCAAAAAATGGTGGTACAGTCTACACAGTTATGAAAAAGAATTCAATTCCATAATTTTTTTAGTTGTTTAAAAAAAAAAGTCCGGATTTTGGTCCTGGACTGATCCTACTTATATATATATATATATATATATATATATATATATATATATATATATATATATATATATATAGACAAGATCCAGTCCCGACGTCCTGGGACGGATCTATTGTCCGAAATTTTTTATTTTTATTTTTGGCTTTTTTAAAAATAACTAAAAAAATAATAATTTATGGGCTGGAATTTTACATAATACAAGATTTTTGGGTGTGTTTTTGGATACATATAACAAAACATGTACATGCAGATTGTATAGTGCATGCAGACATGTTTTTTGTTATATGTATCCAAAATACTGTATTATGTAAAAATTCAAGTTCCATAATTTTTTTAAAATTTATTTTTATGTATTTTAAAAAAAAGCAAAAAAAAGGACCGGATTTTAAACCTGTCCGGGAGTACGGACAGGATTCGGTTCCATATATATATACATATTCTTTTCAAAATTTATTATTAAACTAAATAAAATATTAAACAAATCTCAACATTAAACTAAATATATATAAAGTAACTATGAATATTTATATATATATATATATATGTAAACAAATATTCATATATAAATTTATCTCTAAATATTCATATAAATATTTATAACAAATATTCATATCTTAATTTTATAAATTTTAGATGAAATATTTATAAATTTATAAATAAATATTTGTTTATATATTTTAAAGATAAATTTATATGAATATTTGTTTAAAAATATTTATATGAATATTTAGAGATAAGTTTATATATATATATATATATGAAAATATTCATAGTTACGTTATATATATTTAGTTTAATGTGGAGATTTAAGATGGGTATATATATATATAGATGGTTATATAATTTATCTAATACACAAAAAATATAACATAAGAAGCAAAAATATCACAACTAGGTTTTGAACCTAAGACCTATGGGTTATTGGGCCATTAAGCTACCACTGAGTCATTTTTAATTTATTAGTTTACTAAACTACCGCCATAACTATTAGTGGTAGAGAGTGTAGCACATGAGCAAATGAGGGGCAAATGTAAAACCCCAACTTATTATAAATAAAATTGAGTTTTCTCTATTTATTATTTTGAAATAATAAGGATTAATTTGATATAATGCTCTGGTTATGGGTGAAATGTGCAAATTTTACAAAATAAGCAAGTGGTTATAAAATAATCATTGTTGTCGGGGAGTATTCGTTTGGTCGTGGAATATTCTTTTTTTCGGGAATATTAATTGCGGCAAGCCTTGATCGATTAATGGGCTCCATAACGTAGAATAACGGTTTAGGATGAAGAAAACGACAAGTTTTAGTTTTTATAAATAACGAGCGTAATTATTACCGATTAACACTTTGTTGGATTACACGGTGGTTAAAATACAATAATACGCTGCGTGGTTGCACGTGCTTTGCGGTATTGCATGATTGTTGAATTATTGATTCTTCTTACGTGAAGGCACTACTTAATAATGGTTACAAAGATATTATCGCTTCAATATTTTATTTTATTGATTCAATAATTGTTGCGTTGATATTTTATATTATTGTTGTTTCAATAATTGTCAACTTGCATAGTATTTCTATTATCGGATCAATAATTCATATTATTTGAATAATATTATTAGATAGCATTATTGGCAATGTCTAGAAAGTTACATCGATGAGAGGTTTGGTCACCTAATTGCATGGCCAAAGAAGGAGAAATTCTTATTGAAAGCCCCTCTTTCTGAGGAGCGGCTGGGTTATCATAATTGTGATTACGTAATATTATTTGTGAATAATTAATTATTGATTTATATGATAAGGAAATATATTTTTGATGTGGATATAAATGATGAATTTATTTATTTTATGTGGTTATAGATGAAGGAATTTAGCATGAATTATTTGTTGAAAGTTGGCAATTATTTTTCTCCAATAAAATATTCATTCATATACATTATTATAATATATTATAATTGTTTAATAATATTATTATTATAATATATAAGCATGTGGTTAAAATGAATTTGATTACTTCGTATTAGCATTGTTATGGTTGTTGGGAATGGTTGGTGAGAAATTGCTTATAAAGGATATTGCCTAATTCTTGTGTGGGCCCTCAATTATGAAATTAAGTTGTTAGGCCATTGATTGGTGGAAGTGGGTTGGTGAATTTGATTCCTGCAAGCTAGTTTTCAAATAGTAGGCCGCCAACATTGAAAAATTAAGGAGTTAGGCAGAGTTAGGCATGAAAAGTTTGGCTCAGCAATATGTTTTTTCTCCGAAGCTGCACTATAAATAGAGGGATAACCCTCCTTCCTCATCACACCGTTTCTAAATTCAGAAATTCTTATTTTATAGTATTGTGAGTATTTTTCTTGAGTATAAGAATATTTTGAGCGAAGTTTCCTGCAAGATTTTCTCAGAATAATATCCGATATTCCAGTCAAATCCAGTTTCTACCAAGGTAAAGGATATTATTTTATTGCAACACTCGTGAGAAATATTATTTTCTTTCATACTCCATATTACGAAAGCGATATTATTTCATCTCGTATTCTTAAATTTGAACTTACTATGGTAAGTATTGCTTCTGTAATTCCTGAAATGATTAGAATTTTTGTTTCATCTAATATCATTTCATAGGATTATTGGTCTGAAATTTTTATCAAATTTAGAACTTTTCATGACCGGTCTCGTTTTTCACGGGTCTTTCGCTCATTCATCGATTCTTGTTCACGAGTCGCTGTTCACGGTCTACTGTTCACAAAAGAAATTATTTTTTTCTCTTCCAAGTTATCTGTTGTGGCCCTTATTCTTGAAATTAAATCCATGTTTTGATCTTTATTCTTGAATTTTACTCCACTATAGTTTATTATGGAGTATTATTGAACTTGGATAAACTGAAATATGAATCCCTAATATTTGTCCTTCTGTCTCACTGGATTCTTTCATTAAAATATTTTTCATCTTTCTCAGTCCTAAATGATGATATTACTGAATATCTTTGGCCCGTAGTGCAAAGATGAATGATTAACTGATGAATATCTTTGGCACGTAGTGCAAAGATGAACAGGTGTTGAGATGAACATGACCAACTGGTGATACAAATGAATATCTTTGGCCTGTAGTGCAAAGATAAATATTTGATTCAAGATGTATATTGATTGATGTTATAGGGATAAATTATTGATGATGGACTGTTAAATCTTAGAAGACAGTAGAATTCTTTCTCTACTTGACTCTTCTAATGGATTGTTGTTTCCGCTACAGTTGTTGATCTAAAACTTGTTGTCTATTATATTTTATCAGATTTTTCCCTGTTGAAGACTAATGATAAATTGTTTTATATTATCTTAGTCATAATATTCTTTACTTGGCTAGTTGAGCTCACCCTTTTCCTTTTTGTTCCATTTTTCTTCTCAGGAGGTGAGAACATAACAAGAACTAGCCGGGGTATGGAGTGATGGTTCAGGATAGATATATTAGTAGTCCTCACTATTTTGTAAAATAGTGTATTAATAATTGTAATGATGACTCCTTTTGAGTTTGTATACTCTCTATTAGACTATATTTGTATTCAAACTCACAGTATATGTGTTGTCGTATTTTACACGATAATTGTATTACTGAAGTTGTATTTGTTTCTGTACCATGTATTTGGCGACTCAGAATGGGTGATGTATACCTATTTTGGGGGCGTCATAGCAAATGAGTAATTTCTCATGTCGCTACAGCTTGTAGCGGCAGGGGGAAATCCATTTCAATCCGTGTCATCCAATGTTGCGATTAACAGTATAGATTATGGTTGTTGAAATAGTACTCGTGACAATCGATTGCCAAGCATGTTAGTTCCGGGCCTCCGACCCAAATAAACACAACCTCATCAAACATGATTATTATATATATGCTTCCCAATGTTTCCTATTTCTAGATAGAAGTAGGATATACTTACAAGTACTCCCTCACTCCGAGAATGAAAGTGATAATTGATTTTATGCGAATTTTAAAAAAATGTCAAATGATAAAATTATTCATATTTAAATTCTCATCTAATTGCATATTTTTCTATACATGACTAGTGATATTATATAAATAATAAAAATATGACATTTAATACTAAGGATATTACGCATAAATTATTGTAAAAAATAGATTATTTAATATAAGTAAATATTTAACTTGAAATTACATAAAATATTAAGAACTTTTATTCTTAGGCGGAGGGAGTAACTTAAATCATGAACATATTTTTAAGTCCAAAAATAAAACATAAAAGAAGAATAGTAATGGTATACCCCTACTATTCCTAATTCTCATTTTACCATTTTTTCAAATATATTATAAAATTAAATTATAATCTTTATCGGTTACAGAGAAAACATAAAAGATGAAGAAAAATTTATTATGTTTTATGAACTAAAAGCAGAATAAAGTTATTTAAAAATGACTTATAAGTCATTCCTAATAAGATAGTTTGACCAATATTAATGTAATATCAATTTTATCCATATTATATTTAAATTTTTTAAAAAAATGAATTTGTAAAAAGAAGAGTAAGATGCTGGCGTCACTTTAATTGGCATTAAATTTTTATTTTATTTTTTATAAATGAAGTCTTATATACTCCTTCATTTCCAACACCGGTGACAGAGAATAAACATAAAAAAATATTGATGTTAATAAACAAGTATAAGAGATAAAAAAAAATAGAGATTCCAATGTCACTTAAACTGATGTTATATCTTACTCTTCTTTTTTACAAATTTGTTTTATAAAAAAATTTAAAAAAAGTTACAATGCCGGTTAGTTTGGCAATTAGATCACATTTTTATTTTTTTTCAAATTTCTTTAAAAAATAAAATCTTTTTAAAAAATTAAGATAATTTTTTTTAAAATTCATTTTTAAAAAAAATATTTTTTAAAGTAACGTTGGTTATCTTTCTGATTTTTAGCAAAAAAAAATATCTAAAAATTCAAGTTCAGTAGTTTTTCCCAAATTAGATGTGAGAACTTTTACTCCCAACGGCAGTCGTTGAAGTTTTTATTTTTTTAAAAATATTAGTTTAAAAATAAAATCTTTTTTAAAAAATGTAAAGCTTTTTTTTTAAAAAAAAATCCTTTTTTATTTATAAAAATTGTTCTTAAATTAATTAATTTAGTTAAGAGAAGAGCATGTTCCAAAAAAAAATTGAATAAAATGGATATTATTAAGAAAGTTGAATATAGTTTAGGTAATTCTGAAAAAATACTCCAGATCCAACATTTCCCCGTTCTTTCTCCTAATATACTTCGACAAAAAATTTGGGGATCTAACTTTAGAAACCTAAAATTGAAGAGGCGTTTAGTGATTTTGCTGCAATGATGGAGCGGCGGACGGAGGAGAACGAGAAGGAGGAGGGATAAAGTGACAACTAATCCTATGGCGTCACTCAGAGTCTCTTTCCTCCTAATAAAGTTGTTTTGGGCTTCCGTATTTTAAAGTTCACAACCGAATGGATCCAATAACGGCGCCGCCGCCCCTTCACCAGGACGATACCGACGAAGATGGTCAAAGTGTAAAGCAACTTCAAGAGTGTTATTCTATCTACCATATAAATTGCAGGATTGTCTTGTTAAGACGGACAGAAATTGGAAATCTTGGCAAATGGGTACGCATTTTTATCCCCAATTTTACTTCTTCAGCATCCCTCTTTTTTCCTGAATTTTATATACATATAGAAAAATCACTTTTATGGGGTAATTATAAATGTGTTTATAGACATTTTACTGCTGTTCAGTAATTATTTGAATGAGCAGAAGTTCAAGCTCTGAAGTCATGCACAGGAATAATGAGAAGGATTGAGAATATTATAAAATTTTGTTGTTGGTGATGTATAAAAATTACAGTAATTTAATTGAGAGTGATTTAATTGGGTGGACCCACTTATTATTTATGTGAGGACTTATGTAACTATCAAATTAACTTGTAAAAATATCAATTTTTTTAAAGAAATTTAGTACTACTAGTTTAATAGTCTCTACTTTCTTGATGTGCAATGTTGCATTGAGTTTTTGTTTTTTGTGTGCAAACTGCAAAGACAAACACTATATGAGGAATCACCAAGAGAAAGACTCATTTTGGCCCTTTATGTGGACCGAAAATTAGAGTTAGAAGTTCACCTGCAGAAGTCTTGGAACCAAACACTCTGTAATCGGAATATAAAACTGAGATCAAGATCCTTCAGGGTTGTGTTTGGATCAATTTCAGCTTCAGATTTTTCAGTAGTCCGGCCATGAGAAGAGCCTTTCAAGTCAAAATGCATGTGAATAGGTACCTCAGTACAGAACAAATTTCCCATAATAACAAATTGCACCTGGCACATCAGTGCCAAAACATTAGCACAACATTGATTTGAGAGTTCATTCCAATAATATCTTGAAATTCATTGTTGGGTCTTTTTACATTTGGAATACCTTCTTTTGAGCATTCCCAGTTAACTTCACACAATGGAGACCAAAAAATTTTGTAACCAAAGTGTTCTCAAAGGCTCGAACATGACTGAAATAGGCTGGAAGCATCCTCTTGAGAGCCTGTAGTAATTTTGATTATTTTGAAAATTTCATTAAATGTTCTATCATTTACTGTTAAAATACATTTCGGAGGTAACCAAGTAATTATATGGAGAAGGATATGTATTTTGGAATAATAAGTTGTATGAGAAAAGGGTTTATATTTTTGATCTATTTCAGAAATTTATTATGAAATGTTTTGTTCTTTGCAAGTTACAAGGAACTAAAAACTTCAACACTGGTAGGATATATTACATTATGGAAATTCTGGAAGATTGTTTCTTCTTGAAAATCCGAATCAAAATGGAATATGGTAAGTGAAGAAAGTGAATTAGATTGCAGTACTTGTAAGTCATTGAAATTGCTACACTTTTTTTCTCATTGGTTTATTCTTGCTAGGTTGTTTTCTTCCTCTAAAGATATTTCCTTTATTGTTACTATTGTATGTGTATGTATTCTTCATAGCTTTCTTTTATGTGATCATTGATGATGGTAATATCTGTACATGCATCTCCTCCACCCGCGGATCCACTCTTTTTCTTGGTGGGCAGTTGCTTACCTTAACATTCTTGTACAAAACTACTAAAATGAACTCTTTTAACAAGAAATCAAATCCATTAAAAACAGCCAAGTCAAAGTTGTAAGATTGTCTAACCATAAATATATATTAAATTCTAGCTGATACCAAAATAGCACAAATTACCAGGTAAACTTGTTTGAGGATGGATCAATCCAACAAAACTAGCTGAAAATCAATATAGAAAATGCAGAGCCAATCAATCATAGTTGTATATGCGGTTTCACTATACTTCTAACTCTCCATTTATTTTCTTGTTCTTTTCCTATTCTGTCTCAAACATACATAAAACTTTTTAAATTATAAGTGGCCTAGGATTTTAGCCTATGTATGTTGTAAAAGGGCAAACACCAATGGAAGCATGATGTAGATGATTTTTATAGGAATGAATCATTCTTGTGAACCAATATTGATTATGAACCGATGCTTTTATCTTTGTGGTGCGTGCGTGCACCAAAAAACTCAATTTTTGTGATGAGTGATAATCGCAACAACGGCTATGATTCGCATGTATGGTATGTAGTCTCAATCTTCAGCTCATAAATGCATTTCACAAGATTTCATTTTTCAAGTATTTTTGCATGCTTTTTGAAGATAACCCATCCCCTTATTAAATTGAATGCAATGATGGGAAATATTTTTGGCAATGGAAAGTGGAGTACTTGTTTTAACTTGTGCTATAACCAGGTTGGAGAGTGATTATGCATTGATGTGCCAACCATATTTATTGTTTAGTATCTCAAATTGAACAATAAATTGGTGGTCTTCAGGAAAGGTAGACAAGTTTCAGACTTCAGTCCTCTACTCTTCCAGTGGTCTTCCCTTCCCTCCATTAATCAATGCATGCTAATAATACATTATACTTCAGTGAATGGTACATTGTGTTTTACTAGCTTCGTGGAAAGTAAGGAGTAATTATTAATTACTCCTTTAATTTCAAATTATAAAATCAACAAAAGTTAAAATTGAATGTTAAGAAGTTAATATTAATTTTATAATTTAGAGAGAAGGCAGTATTTCATTGGATTGGATAATTGAGTTGTTTGTCCCAAAAAGAACAAATCATTGTACTTGTACATTGGACAGAGGATCCTCTATACTGTGGTCTTGATGACTTTAAAATTTTGCACACCTGGCATGAGGGTATATACATTACCATGATATCGTGTCAATTTCAGGTTTTATATTATGTTTTGATGTTGTTTTGGTTTTCACATACTAAATTTTTTTTTCCATGTGTTATTCTTTTGCTTCTAAAGTATTATGAAATAGGAGCCAAGCCTTGACATTGTAGACTGTTTTACATGTGGATCTTCTGGTTATGCTATTTTTGGTGACCTGAATTTGTTAGAGAAATTGGTCATGAAGACATATGCTTGATATATTTTCGTGGTGAGTAGGTATGCTTGTTCATTTTTGTTTGTGATGGCTTTGCTACTGATGCTTCAATATAATTTTGGACAACTGTCTCTTGTAGCATGCAATAGTCCAGCGCCTGACTAAAGATCATGTATTTATCACAGCAAAAGGATACTCTGATATTGTCACAAGGTAGCGTAAAAGTTTAAACAGTTTAGGTGAACAATAAAGCTGGTATTGGTTTGTTTCTAGATCTTGTCCTGAAATTCTATTATTTATTAATTTCTAATTAAGTTAATAGACATGTTCATGTATTATAAATAATATAATAGCAATCAATACGAATTCATGTGTAATTAAATCTATGATGTCTATGATTATTGCTAGCATCTTTGGGGCATATACTGTATGGAAATTTGTCGTCTCAAGAAAAGTTTTTTCACATTGACTAATAGCCTCAACTTTTTCATAATTGTTGTCCTTTCTATATAGAAATCTAAACATTGTTATTTAAGATTGTGTGATGCTTGTGGTTGTTGAATGTGACTGAATTCTGACTTGAGGTCAACATATAATAATAATCTACAAGTCTTGTCAGAAAATATGTTTACCACTATGCTTACTGAAATTAATTCATGAAATGGCCGATTAATATTCTAATTTTTTTCTTGTAACAGAGCAATCATATAGTCGCACTGAAGGTTCTTTTTCTATTTGGATTTGTAGCAAAAAATATTGTGATTGCCTATGTCTTTTTCTGCTTATGAGCAATACGGTGTACATTAGTACCACGTAACAACTTTATTGTCTTTGTGTATTGATTTTGGCATTAAGTGCCTCTGGTGACTTATTTGCTTCATTTTTCTATCTTGCTATTATTTTTAAATATGTGCAGGAAGACTGTTTCTACGACTTGCCTTACAATACTGGGTATCAAATTTTCGTGCTACGTTTACGGAAGACAAGGGACGAAATTATAAAGTGTACTCTCTATATATGTAGATATATACTTTGATTGAAGAATCGTGGTAGCTTTAGATGGTTAATTGTAAAGATAATGAATGATTATGTAGTGGATGATTTTATTAAGTTAATAATATTTTTGTTTTTTGTATTTTTGCCATTATTTGCTATGGGGACATTGAGCCAACAAGTACACAAAATGAATGTCAAATTTTGATTCGGTAACAATATAATTCGTTACCAAAGCATTGAATAAGTTTTAATATAGCAACACTTTTTTATACATTTAGCAACAAATTTTTGTTGCTAATGACATTAAAAATATAATATTTGGCAACGAAAAATTAACCTAATAACAGCGGAAAGAATATTGTTGCTAATACTAAAATAAAAGACTACATTTTTTATCGTTGCAAATCATATCAACTTTCATTACACATATAAAGAAACGGCAACTTATAATGTTGGTTCTAATCGACGACTTTCCTTGCTATTGAAAAATAACCAGCAACAAATATTTTCGTTGCTGATTCAGCATAATGTCGTTTCCAAATAATATAATCAGCAACGAAAATCGTTGCTAAAAAGTTTACGTTCCGCAACGAAAGCAAGCTTAGGTAACAATATTCATAATTTACTGCAACAAAAAATTTCGTTGCAAAATGGTGTCAATTGCAACGAAAATGCATTGTCGTTGTAAAAAAAAAGAGTTCATTTCGTTGCCAAATAGCAGGCTTTTGCAACGAAATGGGGTTTTTAGGAACGAAATTTTAAGTATTCTACAACAATACATTTTGTTGCTAAATGATCGATGTCTCTGTACGAAAGCCAAATTTCGTTGCAAAATGTATTACTTTTGGCAACGAAAATAATATGTTCGTTGCAGAACAATTAGCAACGCTCATTACGCAACGAAAGACGCAACGATAGTAAAGTCGTTGCCAAAAATCTTTAGCAACGAAATTTGGCACCTTTGGCAACGAAAATCGGTTGTTGCTGAAGCCCTATTTTTTTGTAGTGTTAATAATTTTAATGTTAATTAGGAAATATTAATCCTAATTTTAAAGTTATAAGTAATTAGAAAATTCTAATCTATTTACGAAATCTAATTTATAAATTAGAAAATTATTTTTCTATTAGAAAACCCTAATTCGTGGGTTATAAACCCTAATAACCAATTACGACCCTAATTGCTAAATTAGCAATTTTAATTAGGAAATACTAATCCTAGTTAGCAAGATTTAAATTATGATTAAGAAATTTTAATATAATTAGAAAATTCTAATTATAATTTAGAAATATTAATTTTCAATTTTTTAAAACCTAAATTGGAAACTTTAGAAATTAAATTGCAAAGTTAAGGGCTAAACCCTAAACCCTAAAGGGTTCAAACCCTAAACCCAAACCCTAAACCCTAAACCCTAAGGGTTAGGGCAATTGACATTTATGCCATTAAAACAAAATTCAAAATGACTATAATGCCCTTCTTGGATTTTTATGAGGTTACTTGCAAATCTTGACAAAATGGGAGTTGGTGGCCAACGCTAACAACCCCATGTGACTATATCTTACTGAAATCAGCAGCTACCTTCTCCATATAGATACATTATAGCAATATATATAGTTTAT
This sequence comes from Panax quinquefolius, assembly GCA_020205615.1. Classification (NCBI taxonomy): domain Eukaryota; kingdom Viridiplantae; phylum Streptophyta; class Magnoliopsida; order Apiales; family Araliaceae; genus Panax; species Panax quinquefolius. The sequence goes on from CM035167.1 coordinate 107,152,917, forward strand.
AGAGGGAAAGAATGCACACTTTAAATTTTTTAAACCATCCAAGACATTCTCTCTCTAAGATTTCGGGAATGAGAGTGAAAAGGGTATGAGAAGTTATGACATGATCAGATCGTAGCTTTCCATACTTGAGGATCGAGGATCGGAAAATCTAGATCAAACTAGAAAGGTATAAGAACCCTAATTTTTAAAATCTTGTGTTTTGATGTTAGTTGTTGGTTAGATATGTGTTAGAAGGCGCCTTTTAGAGATCCGGGTTGTTGGATCATGGGTCCATAACATCTAGATGCTCGAATCTAGCATTTTGTAAAATTTGGAAAAACTAGAAAAAGTCGTCTGACATCCATATGTCAGACCTCAGAAATCTGTGTGTATTAGATGTTTAGTGTGGTTTTTGTTTTGGACTTGTTCTCTGCCATGTAGGCTTTCATCTGGATCTTGAATTAAGGTTATAACATGTTTAGATTGCATTTTATAATCAGTCAAACTGAGTTAACCGGCCACGAAACTTGGTTTCTGGGTAAACCCAGAATTTCCAGAACGCTTGACAAGTTTTTGCAGTCGCTAGATCTTGTTATGTTTAAGTTGTTATGTGATGTTGTTGGTTTTATCTTGTAGACTGACATGCAGGCTATACATATATGCCTTTAGATCACTCAAATCTGTAGCTTAATCGTAGAAATTAATGGTCAAACTATCGTTGACCAAACTGCTCAAGAACATTTTTGGAAAACCCAGAAATGTTAAAGAACAGTCCGGACTACTACTTTGACCGGCTCATATGTTTCATGTGTGATGTTGTTAAGTTTATATTATGTGATATAGTGGTACACTGACATAAGGACTATAGACAGAAACCATAAAACCACTAAACTAATGACCAAAACCCTTAGATAATTGAGCTCAAAAGGAGACACTCGAACTGCCTTGGGTTTCTGGGTTATCCAGAAAACCCAGGCATGATCTGACAGTATGTTCCGGAGACCAGATCTTCATATCATGATGTTGTATAATCTGCGTTGTTGATTTTAATGGTAGTGTTGCAAACCTACTACAACATAAACGTTTATTCAAGCCCGAAAGCGTTAGGAACCTAGATCAAATCTTTGGTCAAACCTTACACCTTAGTGTCGACTTGAAGGCTCAAGAACGGTGAAGAACACCTATAAGCGGCAGTTACCTCATCTATAGGCCCCTTTTAATTATTTAATTTCTTAAAATGATTATTTTAATTAAATAAATAGAAAAAATGATTTTTAAATATTAAAATACATAATAAATTCCAAAAATTATTTTAAAATCAAAATAGTTTTAATTATTTAGAGCATATTTAATAAATATTTAATATTTTGGAATATAAATGGTATTTAATTTATTTAATTATAATATTAAATAAATTATTTAAAAATGATTTTAATACATGAAAAATTATGAAAAATAATATTATGGTATAATAAAATATTTTAAGTTATTCTCGGTGACTTTTAATATTTTGTGATGAATTTCATTAATTAATCAATATTAATGATAATTAATTTATTTAATAAATATATTAAATAAATTAAGGAAAAATAAATTAATGATTTAAAAATCATATAAAATGATTTAAGTGGTATAAAAATATTTTAATTTATAAGATATAACTTTTGATATTTTGTCATGAAAATATTAATATTTTAATATTAATTGTAATTAGGATAATGAATTTAACGGTTTAAAAATCATATAAATAAGATTTTAAGGTATTAAAAATACTTTGATATATTATAAATATATTATATTATTAAGTTATGATTTTCATTAATATTTGATTATAAATAAATATTAATGATAAAAAAATTATGTGGTATTTAATTCATTTAAATACGATATTAATAATGGAAAATTAACCTAATAACAACGGAAAGGATATTGTTGCTAATACTAAAATAAACGACATCATTTTTTATCGTTGCAAATCATTTCAACTTTCGTTACACATATAAAGAAATGACAACTTATAATGTTGGTTCTAATCGACGACTTTCGTTGATATTGAAAAATAACCAGCAACAAATATTTTCGTTGCTGATTCAGCATAATGTCGTTGCCAAATAATATAATCAGCAACAAAAATCGTTGCTAAAAAAGTTTACATTCATGAACGAAAAGCAAGCTTAGGTAACAATATTCATAATTTACTGCAACAAAAAATTTCGTTGCAAAATGGTGTCAATTGCAACGAAAATGCATGGTCGTTGCAAAAAAAGAGAGTTCATTTCGTTGCCAAATAGCAGGCTTTTGCAACGAAATGGGGTTTTTAGCAACGAAATTTTAAGTATTCTACAACAATACATTTTGTTGCTAAAGGATCGATGTCTCAGTATGAAAGCCAAATTTCGTTGCAATATGTATTACTTTTGGCAACGAAAAAAATACGTTCGTTATGAACAATTAACAACGCTCATTCAAGAACGAAAGACGCAACTTGACGATAAAAGTCATTTGCGCTAAACCTTTTGCAACAAAATTTGGCACCTTTCATGACGAAAAATCTGTTGTTCTTTGAAGCCCTATTTTTGTGTAGTGTTAATAATTTTAATGTTAATTAGGAAATATTAATCCTAATTTTAAAGTTATAAGTAATTAGAAAATTCTAATCTAATTACGAAATCTAATTTATAAATTAGAAAATTATTTTTCTATTAGAAAATCCTAATTAAGTGGGTTATAAACCCTAATAACCAATTACGACCCTAATTGCTAAATTAGCGATTTTAATTAGGAAATACTAATCCTAGTTAGCAAGATTTAAATTATGATTAAGAAACTTTAGTATGATTAGAATTTTCTAATTATAATTTAGAAATATTAATTTTCAATTTTTTAAAACCTAAATTGGAAACTTTAGAAATTAAATTGCAAAGTTAAGGGCTAAACCCTAAACCCTAAAGGGTTCAAACCCTAAACTCAAACCCAAATCCTAAACTCTAAGGGTTAGGGCAATTGACATTTATGCCATTAAAACAAAATTCAAAATGACTATAATGCCCTTCTTGGATTTTTATGAGGTTACTTGCAAATCTTGGCAAAATGGGAGTTGGTGGCCAACTTTAACTACCCCATGTGACTATATCTTACTGAAATCAGCAGCTACCTTCTCCATATAGATACATTATAGCAATATATATAGTTTATAGAGAGAAAGAATGCACACTTTAAATTTTTTAAACCATTCAAGACATTCTCTCTCTAAGATTTCGGGAATGAGAGTGAAAAGGGTATGAGAACTTATGACATGATCAGAACGTAGCTTTCCATAACAGGATAAAGGATCAGAAAATCTAGATCAATCTAGAAAGGTATAAGAACCCTAATTTTTAAAATCTTGTGTTTTGATGTTAGTTGTTGGTTAGATATGTGTTAGAAGGCGCCTTTTAGAGATCTGGGTTGTTGGATCATGGATCCATAACATCTAGATGCTCGAATCTAGCATTTTGTGAAATCTGGAAAAACTGGAAAAACTCGTCTGACATCCATATGTCAGACCTCAGAAATCTGTGTGTATTAGATGTTTAGTGTGGTTTTTGTTTTGGACTTGTTCTCTGCCATGTAGGATTTCATATGGGTCTTGAATTAAGGTTATAGCATGTTTAGATTGCATTTTATAATCACCAAACCGAGTTACCGGCCCATTTAACTTGGTTTCGGGTAAACCCGTAAATTCGAGCGCTTGACAAGTTTTTGCGGATCGCTAGATCTTGTTATGTTTAAGTTGTTATGTGATGTTGTTGGTTTTATCTTGTAGACTGACATGCAGGCTATACATATATGCCTTTAGATCACTCAAATCTGTAGCCTAATCGTAGAAATTAATGGTCAAACTATCGTTGACCAAACTGCTCAAGAACATTTTTGGAAAACCCAGAAATGTTCAAGAACAGTCCGGACTACTACTTTGACCGGCTCATATGTTTCATGTGTGATGTTGTTAAGTTTATATTATGTGATATAGTGGTACACTGACATAAGGACTATAGACAGAGACCATAAAACCACTAAACTAATGACCAGAACCCTTAGATAATTGAGCTCAAAAGAAGACACTCGAATTGCCTTGGGTTTCTGGGTTATCCAGAAAACCTAGGCATGATCTGACAGTATTTTCCGGAGACTAGATCATCATATCATGATGTTGTATGACTGCGTTGTTGATTTTTAATGGTAGTGTTGCAAACCTACTACAACATAAACGTTTAATCAAGCCCAAAAAGCATTAGGAACCTAGATCAAATGCTGGTCAAACCTCCTAGCTTAGTGTCTGACTTGAAGGCTCAAGAACAGCTGAAGAACACCTATAGCAACGGTTCTGTCGCTATAGGGCCCCTTTTTAATTATTTAATTTCTGAAAATGATTATTTTAATTAAATAAATAGAAAAAAATGATTTTTAAATATTAAAAATACATAATAAATTCTAAAAAATTATTTTAAAATCTGAAAAATAGTTTTTAATTATTTAGAGTATATTTCATAAATATTTAATATTTTTGGAATATAAATGGTATTTAATTTATTTAATTATAATATTAAATAAATTATTTAAAAATGATTTTAATACATGAAAAATCATGAAAAATAATATTATGGTATAATAAAATATTTGAAGTTATTTTCAGTGACTTTTAATATTTTGTGATGAATTTTATTAATTAATCAATATTAATGATAATTAATTTATTTAATAAATATATTAAATAAATTAAGAAAAAATAAATTAATGATTTAAAAATCATATAAAAATGATTTAAGTGGTATAAAAATATTTTAATTTATAAGATATAACTTTTGATATTTTGTCATGAAAATATTAATATTTTAATATTAATAGTAATTACCGGATAATGAATTTAACGGTTTAAAAATCATATAAATATAATTTTAAGGTATTAAAAATACTTTGATATATTATAAATATATTATAATATTAAGTGATGATTTTCATTGATATTTGATTATAAATAAATATTAATGAAAAAAGAATTATGTGGTATTTAATTCATTTAAATACGATATTAATAATGGAAAATTAACCTAATAACAACAGAAAGGATATTGTTGCTAATACTAAAATAAACGACAACATTTTTTATCGTTGCAAATCATTTCAACTTTCGTTACACATATAAAGAAATGACAACTTATAATGTTGGTTCTAATCGACGACTTTCGTTGATATTGAAAAATAACCAGCAACAAATATTTTCGTTGCTGATTCAGCATAATGTCGTTGCCAAATAATATAATCAGCAACAAAAATCGTTGCTAAAAAGTTTACATTCCGCAACGAAAGCAAGCTTAGGTAACAATATTCATAATTTATTGCAACAAAAAATTTCGTTGCAAAATGGTGTCAATTGCAACGAAAATGCATGGTCGTTGCAAAAAAAAAGAGTTCATTTCGTTGCCAAATAGCAGGCTTCTGCAACGAAATGGGGTTTTTAGCAACGAAATTTTATGTATTCTACAACAATACATTTTGTGGTTAAAGGATCGATGTCTCTGTACGAAAGCCCAATTTCGTTGCAAAATGTATTACTTTTGGCAACGAAAAAAATACGTTCGTTGCGGAACAATTAGCAACGCTCATTGCGCAACGAAAGATGCAACGACAATAAAGTCATTGCCAAAAACCTTTAGCAACGAAATTTGGCACCTTTCGAAACGAAAATCGGTTGTTGCTGAAGCCCTATTTTTGTGTAGTGTTAATAATTTTAATGTTAATTAGGAAATATTAATCCTAATTCTAAAGTTATAAGTAATTAGAAAATTCTAATCTAATTACGAAATCTAATTTATAAATTAGAAAATTATTTTTCTATTAGAAAACCCTAATTCGTGGGTTATAAACCCTAATAACCAATTACGACCCTAATTGCTAAATTAGCGATTTTAATTAGGAAATACTAATCCTAGTTAGCAAGATTTAAATTATGATTAAGAAATTTTAATATAATTAGAAAATTCTAATTATAATTTAGAAATATTAATTTTCAATTTTTTAAAACCTAAATTGGAAACTTTAGAAATTAAATTGCAAAGTTAAGGGCTAAACCCTAAAGGGTTCAAACCCTAAACCCTAAACCATAAATCCTAAGGGTTAGGGCAATTGACATTTATGCCATTAAAACAAAATTCAAAATGACTATAATGCCCTTCTTGGATTTTTATGAGGTTACTTGCAAATCTTGGCAAAATGGGAGTTGGTGGCCAACGTTAACCACCCCATGTGACTATATCTTATTGAAATCAGCAGCTACCTTCTCCATATAGATAAATTATAGCAATATATATAGTTTATAGAGAGAAAGAATGCACACTTTAAATTTTTTAAACAATCCAAGACATTCTCTCTCTAAGATTTCGGGAATGAGAGTGAAAAGGGTATGTGAAGTTATGACATGATTAGATCGTAGCTTTCCATAACAGGATCAAGGATCAGAAAATCTAGATCAAACTAGAAAGGTATAAGAACCCTAATTTTTAAAATCTTGTGTTTTGAGGTTAGTTGTTGGTTAGATATGTGTTAGAAGGCGCCTTTTAGAGATCTGGGTTGTTGGATCATGGATCCATAACATCTAGATGCTCGAATCTAGCATTTTGTGAAATCTGGAAAAACTGGAAAAAGTCGTCTGACATCCATATGTCAGACCTCAGAAATCTGTGTGTATTAGATGTTTAGTGTGGTTTTTGTTTTGGACTTGTTCTCTGCCATGTAGGATTTCATCTGGATCTTGAATTAAGGTTATAGCATGTTTAGATTGCATTTTATAATCAGTCAAACTGAGTTGACCGGCCACGAAACTTGGTTTCTGGGTAAACCCAGAATTTCCAGAACGCTTGACAAGTTTTTGCAGTCGCTAGATCTTGTTATTGTAAGACCCCAGCTTTTATAAATAAAGATGAATTTTCTATAAATATTATTTTTGAATATTATGGAATAAATTTGATATAATGTTATAGTTGTGGGTAATATTTATAAATTTTGCAAAGTAAGCAAGTTGTTATAAAATATTCGTTTGGTCTGGAATATTCTTTTTGTGTCGGGAATATTCGTGACGACTACTCGATCATTGTGGACCCCATTAACGGAAGTATTGTCGTAGTTAAAACCGACAAAATTATCTTTCTATAAAAATAACTATGGCGGAGGTGTTACCGTTAAAAACCGCTGAACTACTTTGGTGGTAAAAATACGATGTCTGGCGTGGTCAGACAAGTAGTAGCACTCAGGTATTAATTATTGATGCTTACGTGAGAAGTCACTTAGCTATACTCAATTATTGCTACTGATAATTCTTTGCATCATATCTCTTATATTATTGATTCAATTATTGTCACAAAGATCATCTCGTATAATATGTTATATTATTAATTGAGACGACAAGTTATAAATGATTAATAATTGTTGAAAGATTAAATATGTGTTGATGAAAAATAAAATGATTTGTGGTAATATTTATTCAATCCTTGATGTATATAAAGAGTCTGTTATTAGACGTTTGTGATAAGTTTGATTATTTTATGGGGGGCCCATATGTCATCATCTAAGAGTCTCTTCGTCAATAGTAATTACCTTTGTGAATAGTAATTACCTTCGTCAATAGTATTTACCTTCGTTAATAGTATTTACCTTCGTCAATAGTAATTACCTTTGTGAATAGTATTTACCTTCGTCAATAGTATTTACCTTCGTCAATAGTAATTACCTTCTTCAATAGTAATTACCTTCGTCAATAGTAATTACCTTCATCAATAGTAATTACCCCTTCGCAAATAGTAGTTGTCCCTTCATATTACGAGAGTTAACTACCTCTTGATTGTTCCAAGGTTAATTACCCTTTCAAAAATAGTAGTTGTCTCTTCAATATTACCAAGAGTCATTTTGACCCTTCGTTAAGACCAAGAGCCACCCCCGCGGTTTTTCTATAAATAGAAAGCTCATTCCTTCATTATTTCTTACGAAATTCAATTTGAAACTCTGTAGAGAGAAACTATAGAGAGAAAGAAGAAAAGTATTCTACTACTTCACTTTTCCAATATTCGGTTCTTCTAAGGTAGGGAATATTATTTGTTGTACCCGTAAAGTGTTATTCTTTCTTATTCATGAAGAGAACTGTTGTTATTCCATTTCTTATTATTCTGTTGGAATAACTTTGTATCTGCTGGTCTACCTTATACTTGGTGACATTCTTCTATTATTCTGCTGGAACATCCTCATGCATGTGTTTTACACCGGACTGGTTCCGCTCTTTATTATTATTACATTGGAACATCACATGCATGCGTTTTCTGTGCCGGACTGGTTCCATTCTTTATTATTACATTGGAATATCACATGCATGCGTTTTACTGGCCGGACTGAATTTTCGTTATTTATTATTCTGTTGGAATAACTTCGCCTGCGCTGGTCTATCGCATGCATGGTGATTTCTTTTGTTATTCCATTCTTTATTATACCCAAATGGTTAAAACTTTGACTTCTATACTCCATGAAATTAGTGGAATATCCTTGATATTTGCGCTTCATCCAAAGATCCTTTCATGGAAATATTCTTCTCAAGATTCTTGAATTTTACTCTACAAAGCGATATCATGTTGATTTGGATGTTATTGGTTCCTAGATAAATTAATTCTTGAACTTGTTTTATTGAATTCTTATATCATTGTCATCATCCTCATGTTTATATTATGTTGAAAGTCATCTCATGGCTGTGGTGCATAGATGGACTTGGTATGATTATGACCGAGAGACTATTAGGTGTAATCGGACCGTAATGTTACAAATGATGTGGTAAAAATCCTCGATGGTAGTAGTGCATTGATGGACGATTGTTGGCATGATCATGACCATTAATGAATACACAACTATTCTTGGCCGTAGTCGTGAATAATTGTGGTCGTGATACTAAAGAATATCCTTGCCGTAGTTCGTAAGTGATTCGACGATGTGGATTATTTATTAAAGTGAGTCTCAAATTTATAACAAAGATGAAAAACCTTTTAAATCATAAAAGATAGTAGATTTTATTTTCTACTTGACTCTTTTAATGGATTCACGGTTCATTGTGTAGTTAAACTTGATGTTCATTATATTTTATCGGTCCTAACATCTTTATTGTAGGCTAATGATAATTTATTCTGCATTATCTTAGTCATAATATTTCTTCTTGAGCTAGTTGAGCTCACCCTTTCTTTCACCGTTTCTCTTCGAAATGAGAATATAGCTGGGACGAGTCGGGGAATGGAATAATGGTCCAGAGGATAGCATTAGTAGTCCTCACTATTCTGTGAAATAGTGTGATAATAATTGTAATGAGGACTCCTTTTGAGTTTGTATAATATCTAGTGGACAATATTTGTATTCAAACTCACAGTTTATGTCGTATAGTACACGACAGTTATATTAGTAAGTTGTATTTAAATTCTGTACCATGTATCTGACTACCCAAGATGGGTAATGTATACCTAATTTTGGGGGCGTCACAGTTATGTTTAAGTTGTTATGTGATGTTGTTGGTTTTATCTTGTAGACTGACATGCAGGCTATACATATATGCCTTTAGATCACTCAAATCCGTAGCCTAATCGTAGAAATTAATGGTCAAAACTATCGTTGACCAAACCGCTTCAAGAACATTTTGGAAAACCGTAAATGTTCAAGAACGATCTGGACTACTACTTTGACCGCTCATATGTTTCATGTGTGATGTTGTTAAGTTTATATTATGTGATATAGTGGTACACTGACATAAGGACTATAGACAGAAACCATAAAACCACTGAACTAATGACCAAAACCCTTAGATAATTGAGCTCAAAAGGAGACACTCGAACTGCCTTGGGTTTCTGGGTTATCCAGAAAACCCGTACGTGATCGACAAGATGTTCGGAGACCGGATCTTCATATCATGATGTTGTATGATCTGCGTTGTTGATTTTTAATGGTAGTGTTGCAAACCTACTACAACATAAACGTTTAATCAAGCCCAGAAAGCATTAGGAACATCTAGATCAAATGCTGGTCAAACCTCCTACCTTAGTGTCTGACTTGAAGGCTCAAGAATTTGAAGAACACCTATAGCGATTGTTACATCATTATAGGCCCCTTTTTAATTATTTAATTTACGAAAATGATTATTTTAATTAAATAAATAGAAAAAAATGATTTTTAAATATTACAAAATATATAAGAAATTCCAAAAAATTATTTTAAAATCAAAAATAGTTTTAATTATTTAGAGTATATTTCATAAATATTTAATATTTTTAGAATATAAATGGTATTTAATTTATTTAATTATAATAGTAAATAAATTATTTAAAAATGATTTTAATACATGAAAATCATGAAAAATAATATTATGGTATAATAAAATATTTTAAGTTATTTTCAATGACTTTTAATATTTTGTGATGAATTTCATTAATTAATCAATATTAATGATAATTAATTTATTTAATAAATATATTAAATAAATTAAGGAAAAATAAATTAATGATTTAAAAGTCATATAAAAATGATTTAAGTGGTATAAAAATATTTTAATTTATAAGATATAACTTTTGATATTTTGTCATGAAAATATTAATATTTTAATATTAATAGTAATTACTGGGATAATGAATTTAATTCGTTTAAAATCATATAAATATGATTTTAAGGTATTAAAAATACTTTGATATATTATAAATATATTATAATATTAAGTGATGATTTTCATTAATATTTGATTATAAATAAATATTAATAAAAAAAATTATGTAGTATTTAATTCATTTAAATACGATATTAATAATGGAAAATTAACTTAATAACAACGGAAAGGATATTGTTGCTAATACTAAAATAAACGACAACATTTTTATCGTTGCAAATCATTTCAACTTTCGTTACACATATAAAAGAAATGACAACTTATAATGTTGGTTCTAATCGATTTACTTTTCGTTGATATTGAAAAATAACCAAAGAACAAATATTTTCGTTCTTTCGAAGATATAATGTCGTTGCCAAATAATATAATCAAGAAATCTAAAATCGTTCTAAAAAAGTTTACATTCATGAACGAAAGCAAGCTTAGGTAACAATATTCATAATTTACTGCAACAAAAAATTTCATTGCAAAATGGTGTCAATTGCAACGAAAATGCATGGTCGTTGCAAAAAAAGAGAATTCATTTCGTTGCCAAATAGCAGGCTTTTGCAACGAAATAGGGTTTTTAGCAACGAAATTTTAAGTATTCTACAACGATACATTTTGTTGCTAAAGGATCGATGTCTCTGTACGAAAGCCAAATTTCATTGCAAAATGTATTACTTTTGGCAACAAAAAAATATACGTTCGTTCTTGAACAATTAGCAACGCTCATTCACAAGAACGAAAAGACTTAACGACGAGAAAGTCATTGCCAAAAAACCTTTAGCAACGAAATTTGGCACCTTTAGCAACGAAAATGGGGTTGTTCATTGAAGCCTTATTTTTTATGTAGTGTTAATAATTTTAATGTTAATTAGGAAATATTAATCCTAATTTTAAAGTTATAAGTAATTAGAAAATTTTAATCTAATTACGAAATCTAATTTATAAATTAGAAAATTATTTTTCTATTAGAAAACCCTAATTAAGTGGGTTATAAACCCTAATAACCAATTCGACCCTAATTGCTAAATTAGCGATTTTAATTAGGAAATACTAATCCTAGTTAGCAAGATTTAAATTATGATTAAGAAATTTTAATATGATTAGCAATTTCTAATTATAATTTATAAATATTAATTTTTAATTTTTTAAAACCTAAATTGGAAACTTTAGAAATTAAATTGCAAAGTTAAGGGCTAAACCCTAAACCCTAAAGGGTTCAACCCCTAAACTCAAACCTAAACCCTAAACCCTAAACCCTAAGGGTTAGGGCAATAGACATTTATGCCATTAAAACAAAATTCAAAATGACTATAATGCCCTTCTTGGATTTTTATGAGGTTACTTGCAAATCTTGGCAAAATGGGAGTTGGTGGCCAACTTTAACCACCCCACGTGACTATATCTTCTTTGAAATCGTGCACTACCTTCTCCATATAGATACATTATAGCAATATATATAGTTTATGGGAAAGAATGCACACTTTAAATTTTTTAAACCATCCAAGACATTCTCTCTCTAAGATTTCAGGAATGAGAGTGAAAAGGGTTTGAGAAGTTATGACATGATCAGATCGTAGCTTTCCATAACAGGATCAAGGATCAGAAAATCTAGATCAAACTAGAAAGGTATAAGAACCCTAATTTTTAAAATCTTGTGTTTTGATGTTAGTTGTTGGTTAGATATGTGTTAGAAGGCGCCTTTTAGAGATCCGGGTTGTTGGATCATGGGTCCATAACATCTAGATGCTCAAATCTAGCATTTTGTGAAATCTGGAAAAACTGGAAAGAGTTGTCTGACATCCATATGTCAGACCTCAGAAATCTGTGTGTATTGGATGTTTAGTGTGGTTTTTGTTTTGGACTTGTTCTCTGCCATGTAGGATTTCATCTGGATCTTGAATTAAGGTTATAGCATGTTTAGATTGCATTTTATAATCAGTCAAACTGAGTTGACGCCACGAAACTTGGTTTCTGGGTAAACCCAGAATTTCCAGAACGCTTGACAAGTTTTTGCAGTCGCTAGATCTTGTTATGTTTAAGTTGTTATGTGATGTTGTTGGTTTTATCTTGTAGACTGACATGCAGGCTATACATATATGCCTTTAGATCACTCAAATCCGTAGCCTAATCGTAGAAATTAATGGTCAAACTATCGTTGACCAAATTGCTCAAGAACATTTTTGGAAAACCCAGAAATGTTCAAGAACAGTCCGGACTACTACTTTGACCGGCTCATATGTTTCATGTGTGATGTTGTTAAGTTTATATTATGTGATATAGTGGTACACTGACATAAGGACTATAGACAGAAACCATAAAACCACTAAACTAATGACCAGAACCCTTAGATAATTGAGCTCAAAAGGAGACACTCGAACTGCCTTGGGTTTCTGGGTTATCCAGAAAACCCAGGCATGATCTGACAGTATGTTCCGGAGACCAGATCTTCATATCATGATGTTGTATGACTGCGTTGTTGATTTTTAATGGTAGTGTTGCAAACCTACTACAACATAAACGTTTAATCAAGCCCAAAAAGCGTTAGGAACCTAGATCAAATGCTGGTCAAACCTCCTACCTTAGTGTCTGACTTGAAGGCTCAAGAACAGCTGAAGAACACCTATAGCGACGGTTCTGTCGCTATAGGGCCCCTTTTTAATTATTTAATTTCTGAAAATGATTATTTTAATTAAATAAATAGAAAAAAATGATTTTTAAATATTAAAAATACATAATAAATTCCAAAAAATTATTTTAAAATCTGAAAAATAGTTTTTAATTATTTAGAGTATATTTCATAAATATTTAATATTTTTAGAATATAAATGGTATTTAATTATAATATTAAATAAATTATTTAAAAATAATTTTAATACATGAAAAATCATGAAAAATAATATTATGGTATAATAAAATATTTTAAGTTATTTTCAAAGGACTTTTAATATTTTGTGATGAATTTCATTAATTAATCAATATTAATGATAATTAATTTATTTAATAAATATATTAAATAAATTAAGGAAAATTAGAATTAATGATTTAAAAAACATATAAAAATGATTTAAGTGGTATAAAAATATTTTAATTTATAAGATATAACTTTTGATATTTTGTCATAAAAATATTAATATTTTAATATTAATAGTAATTACCTGATAATGAATTTAATAGCTTTAAAAATCACATAAATATGATTTTAAGGTATTAAAAATACTTTGATATATTATAAATATATTATAATATTAAGTGATGATTTTCATTAATATTTGATTATAAATAAATATTAATGAAAAAAAAATTATGTGGTATTTAATTCATTTAAATACGATATTAATAATGGAAAATTAACCTAATAACAACGAAAAGGATATTGTTGCTAATACTAAAATAAACGACAACATTTTTTATCGTTGCAAATCATTTCAACTTTCGTTACACATATAAAAAAATGACAACTTATAATGTTGGTTCTAATCGACGACTTTCGTTGATATTGAAAAATAACCAAAGAACAAATATTTTCGTTGTTGATTCAAAGATAATGTCGCTAAATAATATAATCAAGAACAAAATTGTTGCTAAAAGGTTTACATTCATTGAACGAAAGCAATCTTAGGTAACAATATTCATAATTTATCGCAATAAAAATTTCGTTGCAAAATGGTGTCAATTACAACGAAAATGCATGGTCGCTTGCAAAAAAGATAGTTCATTTTGTTGCCAAATAGCGTGCTTTTTGCAACGAAATGGTGTTTTTAGCAACGAAATTTTAAGTATTCTACAACGATACATTTTGTTGCTAAAGGATCGATGTCTCTGTCTTTAAAGCCAAATTTCGTTGCAAAATGTATTACTTTTGGCAACGAAAAAAAATACGCTCGTTATGAACAATTAGCAACGCTCATTCTTTGAACGAAAAGACGCAACGACGATAAAGAAAGTCATTGCCAAAAACCTTTAGCAACGAAATTTGGCACCTTTAGCAACGAAAATCGGTTGTTGCTGAAGCCCTATTTTTGTGTAGTGTTAATAATTTTAATGTTAATTAGGAAATATTAATCCTAATTTTAAAGTTATAAGTAATTAGAAAATTCTAATCTAATTACGAAATCTAATTTATAAATTAGAAAATTATTTTTCTATTAGAAAACCCTAATTCGTGGGTTATAAACCCTAATAACCAATTACGACCCTAATTGCTAAATTAGCGATTTTAATTAGGAAATACTAATCCTAGTTAGCAAGATTTAAATTATGATTAAGAAATTTTAATATGATTAGCAATTTCTAATTATAATTTATAAATATTAATTTTAATTTTTAAAACCTAAATTGAAACTTTAGAAATTAAATTACAAAGTTAAGGGCTAAACCCTAAACCATAAAGGGTTCAACCCCTAAACTCAAACCCAAACCCTAAACCCTAAATCCTAAGGGTTAGGGCAATAGACATTTATGCCATTAAAACAAAATTCAAAATGACTATAATGCCCTTCTTGAATTTTTATGAGGTTACTTGCAAATCGTGGCAAAATGGGAGTTGGTGGCCAACTTTAACCACCCCATGTGACTATATCTTCATCAAAATCAATGCCTACCTTCTCCATATAGATACATTATAGCAATATATATAGTTTATGAGAGGAAAGAATGCACACTTTAAATTTTTTAAACCATCCAAGACATTCTCTCTCTAAGATTTCGGGAATGAGAGTGAAAAGGGTATGAGAAGTTATGACATGATCAGATCGTAGCTTTCCATAACAGGATCAAGGATCAGAAAATCTAGATCAAACTAGAAAGGTATAAGAACCCTAATTTTTAAAATCTTGTGTTTTGATGTTAGTTGTTGGTTAGATATGTGTTAGAAGGCGCCTTTTAGAGATCCGGGTTGTTGGATCATGGGTCCATAACATCTAGATGCTCGAATCTAGCATTTTGTGAAATCTGGAAAAACTGGAAAAAGTTGTTTGACATCCATATGTCAGACCTCAGAAATCTGTGTGTATTAGATGTTTAGTGTGGTTTTTGTTTTGGACTTGTTCTCTGCCATGTAGGATTTCATCTGGATCTTGAATTAAGGTTATAGCATGTTTAGATTGCATTTTATAATCACCAAACCGAGTTGATCGACCACACGAAACTTGGTTTCGGTAAACCTGCAATTTCAGAACTTGACAAGTTTTTGCGATCATTAGATCTTGTTATGTTTAAGTTGTTATGTGATGTTGTTGGTTTTATCTTGTAGACTGACATGCAGGCTATACATATATGCCTTTAGATCACTCAAATCCGTAGCCTAATCGTAGAAATTAATGGTCAAACTATCGTTGACCAAATTGCTCAAGAACATTTTTGGAAAACCCGAAATGTTCAAGAACAAATCTACTACTACTTTGGCCGGCTCATATATTTCATCATGTGATGTTGTTAAGTTTATATTATGTGATATAGTGGTACAATCGATATAAGGACTATAGATGAAACCATAAAACCACTAAACTAATGACCGTAACCCTTAGATAATCGAGCTCAAAAGGAGACACTGAATCGCTTGGGTTTCGGGTTATCCAGAAAACCTGTGCATGATCTCGACAAAGATGTTCCTTGAGACCGTATCTTCATATCATGATGTTGTATGATCAAGCGTTGTTGATTTTAATGGTAGTGTTGCAAACCTACTACAACATAAACGTTTAATCAAGCCCCAAAAAGCGTTAGAACCTAGATCAAATGCTTGGTCAAACCTCCTACCTTAATGTAAACTTGAAGGCTCAAGAATGAAGAACACCTATAACGACATTTACTCGTCAGCTATAGGGCCCCTTTTAATTATTTAATTTCTCAAAATGATTATTTTAATTAAATAAATAGAAAAAATGATTTTTAAATATTAAAAATACATAATAAATTCCAAAAAATTATTTTAAAATCAAAAAATAGTTTTTAATTATTTAGAGTATATTTCATAAATATTTAATATTTTTGGAATATAAATGGTATTTAATTATAATATTAAATAAATTATTTAAAATGATTTTAATACATGAAAAATCATGAAAAAATAATATTATGGTATAATAAAATATTTTAAGTTATTTTCAAAGACTTTTAATATTTTGTGATGAATTTCATTAATTAATCAATATTAATGATAATTAATTTATTTAATAAATATATTAAATAAATTAAGGAAAATTAGAATTAATGATTTAAAAACATATAAAAATGATTTAAGTGGTATAAAAATATTTTAATTTATAAGATATAACTTTTGATATTTTGTCATGAAAATATTAATATTTTAATATTAATAGTAATTACTTGGATAATGAATTTAATAATTAAAAATCACATAAATATGATTTTAAGGTATTAAAAATACTTTGATATATTATAAATATATTATAATATTATGATGATTTTCATTAATATTTGATTATAAATAAATATTAATGAAAAAAAAATTATGTGGTATTTAATTCATTTAAATACGATATTAATAATGGAAAATTAACCTAATAACAACGAAAAGGATATTGTTGCTAATACTAAAATAAACGACAACATTTTTTATCGTTGCAAATCATTTCAACTTTCGTTACACATATAAAAAAATGACAACTTATAATGTTGGTTCTAATCGACGACTTTCGTTGATATTGAAAAATAACCAGCAACAAATATTTTCGTTGCTGATTCAGCATAATGTCGTTGCCAAATAATATAATCAGCAACAAAAATTGTTGCTAAAAGGTTTACATTCCGCAACGAAAGCAATCTTAGGTAACAATATTCATAATTTACTGCAACAAAAAATTTCGTTGCAAAATGGTGTCAATTGCAACGAAAATGCATGGTCGTTGCAAAAAAAGAGAGTTCATTTTGTTGCCAAATAGCAGGCTTTTGCAACGAAATGGTGTTTTTAGCAACGAAATTTTAAGTATTCTACAACGATACATTTTGTTGCTAAAGGATCGATGTCTCTGTACGAAAGCCAAATTTCGTTGCAAAATGTATTACTTTTGGCAACGAAAAAAATACGTTCGTTGCGGAACAATTAGCAACGCTCATTGCGCAACGAAAGACGCAACGACAGTAAAGTCATTGCCAAAAACCTTTAGCAACGAAATTTGGCACCTTTAGCAACGAAAATCGGTTGTTGCTGAAGCCCTATTTTTGTGTAGTGTTAATAATTTTAATGTTAATTAGGAAATATTAATCCTAATTTTAAAGTTATAAGTAATTAGAAAATTCTAATCTAATTACGAAATCTAATTTATAAATTAGAAAATTATTTTTCTATTAGAAAACCCTAATTCGTGGGTTATAAACCCTAATAACCAATTACGACCCTAATTGCTAAATTAGCGATTTTAATTAGGAAATACTAATCCTAGTTAGCAAGATTTAAATTATGATTAAGAAATTTTAATATGATTAGAAATTTCTAATTATAATTTATAAATATTAATTTTTAATTTTTTAAAACCTAAATTGGAAACTTTAGAAATTAAATTACAAAGTTAAGGGCTAAACCCTAAACCCTAAAGGGTTCAACCCCTAAACTCAAACCCAAACCCTAAACCCTAAATCCTAAGGGTTAGGGCAATAGACATTTATGCCATTAAAACAAAATTCAAAATGACTATAATGCCCTTCTTGAATTTTTATGAGGTTACTTGCAAATCGTGGCAAAATGGGAGTTGGTGGCCAACTTTAACCACCCCATGTGACTATATCTTACTGAAATCAGCAGCTACCTTCTCCATATAGATACATTATAGCAATATATATAGTTTATAGAGGGAAAGAATGCACACTTTAAATTTTTTAAACCATCCAAGACATTCTCTCTCTAAGATTTCGGGAATGAGAGTGAAAAGGGTATGAGAAGTTATGACATGATCAGATCGTAGCTTTCCATAACAGGATCAAGGATCAGAAAATCTAGATCAAACTAGAAAGGTATAAGAACCCTAATTTTTAAAATCTTGTGTTTTGATGTTAGTTGTTGGTTAGATATGTGTTAGAAGGCGCCTTTTAGAGATCCGGGTTGTTGGATCATGGGTCCATAACATCTAGATGCTCGAATCTAGCATTTTGTGAAATCTGGAAAAACTGGAAAAAGTCGTCTGACATCCATATGTCAGACCTCAGAAATCTGTGTGTATTAGATGTTTAGTGTGGTTTTTGTTTTGGACTTGTTCTCTGCCATGTAGGCTTTCATCTGGATCTTGAATTAAGGTTATAACATGTTTAGATTGCATTTTATAATCAATGAACCGAGTTAATTACCACGAAACTTGGTTTCTGGGTAAACCCAGAATTTCCAGAACGCTTGACAAGTTTTTGCAGTCGCTAGATCTTGTTATGTTTAAGTTGTTATGTGATGTTGTTGGTTTTATCTTGTAGATCGACATGCGGGCTATACATATATGCCTTTAGATCACTCAAATCAGTAGCCTAATCAGTAGAAATTAATGGTCAAACTATCGTTGACCAAATTGCTCAAGAACATTTTGGAAAACCGAAATGTTCAAGAACGATCCGGACTACTACTTTGGCTAAGCTCATATGTTTCATGTGTGATGTTGTTAAGTTTATATTATGTGATACAAATGGTACATTATCGACATAAGGACTATAGACGAAACCATAAAACCACTAAACTAATGATCGAACCCTTAGATAATTGAGCTCAAAAGGAGACACTGAATCGCCTTGGGTTTCGGGTTATCCGAGAAAACCCGTGCGTGATCTCGACAAAGATGTTCCGGAGACCGTATCTTCATATCATGATGTTGTATGATGATTGCGTTGTTGATTTTTAATGGTAGTGTTGCAAACCTACTACAACATAAACGCTTTAATCAAGCCCAAAAGCGTTAGGAACCTAGATCAAATCTTTGGTCAAACCTCCTACCTTAGTGTCTCGACTTGAAGGCTCAAGCAATTTGAAGAACACCTATAGCGATTTGCCTCACATTATAGGGCTCCTTTTTAATTATTTAATTTCAAAATGATTATTTTAATTAAATAAATAGAAAAAATGATTTTTAAATATTAAAATACATAATAAATTCCAAAAATTATTTTAAAATCAAAAAATAGTTTTTAATTATTTAGAGTATATTTCATAAATATTTAATATTTTTGAATATAAATGGTATTTAATTTATTTAATTATAATATTAAATAAATTATTTAAAATGATTTTAATACATGAAAATCATGAAAAATAATATTATGGTATAATAAAATATTTTAAGTTATTTTCAAAGGACTTTTAATATTTTGTGATGAATTTCATTAATTAATCAATATTAATGATAATTAATTTATTTAATAAATATATTAAATAAATTAAGGAAAAATAGAATTAATGATTTAAAAATCATGTAAAAATGATTTAAGTGGTATAAAAATATTTTAATTTATAAGATATAACTTTTGATATTTTATCATGAAAATATTAATATTTTAATATTAATAGTAATTACACGATAATGAATTTAATTCGGTTTAAAAATCATATAAATATGATTTTAAGGTATTAAAATACTTTGATATATTATAAATATATTATAATATTAAGTGATGATTTTCATTAATATTTGATTATAAATAAATATTAATGATAAAAGAATTATGTGGTATTTAATTCATTTAAATACGATATTAATAATGGAAAATTAACCTAATAACAACGGAAAGGATATTGTTGCTAATACTAAAATAAACGACAACATTTTTTATCGTTGCAAATCATTTCAACTTTCGTTACACATATAAAGAAACGACAACTTATAATGTCGACGACTTTCGTTGATATTGAAAAATAACCAGCAACAAATATTTTCGTTGCTGATTCAGCATAATGTCGTTGCCAAATAATATAATCAGCAACGAAAATCGTTGCTAAAAAGTTTACATTCCGCAACGAAAGCAAGCTTAGGTAACAATATTCATAATTTACTGCAACAAAAAATTTCGTTGCAAAATGGTGTCAATTGCAACGAAAATGCATGGTCGTTGCAAAAAAAAGAGTTCATTTCGTTGCCAAATAGCAGGCTTTTGCAATGAAATGGGGTTTTTAGCAACGAAATTTTAAGTATTCTACAACAATACATTTTGTTGCTAAAGGATCGATGTCTCTGTACGAAAGCCAAATATCGTTGCAAAATGTATTACTTTTGGCAAAAAAATATCGTTAGTTCTTGAACAATTAGCAACGCCATCATTGGGCAACGAAAGACGCAACGACAAAGAAAGTCATTGCCAAAACCTTTAGCAACGAAATTTGGCACCTTTAGCAACGAAAAAATTTATTGTCATTGAAGCCCTATTTTTGTTTAGTGTTAATAATTTTAATGTTAATTAGGAAATATTAATCCTAATTTTAAAGTTATAAGTAATTAGAAAATTCTAATCTAATTACGAAATCTAATTTATAAATTAGAAAATTATTTTTCTATTAGAAAACCCTAATTCGTGGGTTATAAACCCTAATAACCAATTACGACCCTAATTTCTAAATTAGCGATTTTAATTAGGAAATACTAATCCTAGTTAGCAAGATTTAAATTATGATTAAGAAATTTTAATATGATTAGAATTTTCTAATTATAATTTAGAAATATTAATTTTCAATTTTTTAAACCTAAATTGGAAACTTTAGAAATTAAATTGTAAAGTTAAGGGCTAAACCCTAAAGGGTTCAAACCCTAAACTCAAACCCAAACCCTAAACCCTAAGGGTTAGGGCAATTGACATTTATGCCATTAAAACAAAATTCAAAATGACTATAATGCCCTTCTTGGATTTTTATGAGGTTACTTGCAAATCTTGGCAAAATGGGAGTTGGTGGCCAACTTTAACCACCCCATGTGACTATATCTTACTGAAATCAGCAGCTACCTTCTCCATATAGATACATTATAGCAAAATATATAGTTTATAGAGAGAAAGAATGCACACTTTAAATTTTTTAAACCATCCAAGACATTCTCTCTCTAAGATTTCGGGAATGAGAGTGAAAAGGGTATGAGAAGTTATGACATGATCAGATCGTAGCTTTCCATAATAGGATCAAGGATCAGAAAATCTAGATCAAACTAGAAAGGTATAAGAACCCTAATTTTTAAAATCTTGTGTTTTGAGGTTAGTTGTTGTTTAGATATGTGTTAGAAGGCGCCTTTTAGAGATCTGGGTTGTTGGATCATGGATCCATAACATCTAGATGCTCAAATCTAGCATTTTGTGAAGTCTGGAAAACCGGGAAAAAGTTGTCTGACATCCATATGTCAGACCTCAGAAATCTGTGTGTATTAGATGTTTAGTGTGGTTTTTGTTTTGGACTTGTTCTCTGCCATGTAGGATTTCATCTGGATCTTGAATTAAGGTTATAGCATGTTTAGATTGCATTTTATAATCAGTCAAACTGAGTTGACCGACCACGAAACTTGGTTTCTGGGTAAACCCAGAATTTCCAGAACGCTTGACAAGTTTTTGTAGTCGCTAGATCTTGTTATGTTTAAGTTGTTATGTGATGTTGTTGGTTTTATCTTGCAGACTGACATGCAGGCTATACATATATGCCTTTAGATCACTCAAATCCATAGCCTAATCGTAGAAATTAATGGTCAAACTATCGTTGACCAAATTGCTCAAGAACATTTTGGAAAACCTGAAATGTTCAAGAACGATCCCCCACTACTACTTTGAATTTACCATATGTTTCATGTGTGATGTTGTTAAGTTTATATTATGTGATATAGTGGTACAATCGACATAAGGACTATAGATGTAAACCATAAACCACTAAACTAATGACCGTAACCCTTAGATAATCGAGCTCAAAAGGAGACACTCGAATCGCTTTTGGGTTTCGGGTTATCCAGAAAACCGTACGATCTCGACAAGATGTTCCGAGACCGATCTTCATATCATGATGTTGTATGATCTGCGTTGTTGATTTTTAATGGTAGTGTTGCAAACCTACTACAATATAAACGCTTAATCAAGCTTCAAAAAGCGTTAGGAACTCGGATCAAATCTTTGGTCAAACCTCCTACCTTAAAGGTTCCGACTCAAGGCTCAAGAACAATGAAGAACACCTATAACGACGGTTTGCTCGTCATTATAGGGCCCCTTTTTAATTATTTAATTTCAAAATGATTATTTTAATTAAATAAATAGAAAAAATGATTTTTAAATATTAAAATACATAATAAATTCAAAAAATTATTTTAAAATCAAAAAAATAGTTTTTAATTATTTAGAGCATATTTAATAAATATTTAATATTTTGGAATATAAATGGTATTTAATTTATTTAATTATAATATTAAATAAATTATTTAAAAATGATTTTAATACATGAAAAATTATGAAAAATAATATTATGGTATAATAAAATATTTTAAGTTATTCTCAAATGACTTTTAATATTTTGTGATGAATTTCATTAATTAATCAATATTAATGATAATTAATTTATTTAATATATATATTAAATAAATTAAGGAAAAATAGAATTAATGATTTAAAAATCATATAAAATGATTTAAGTGGTATAAAAAAATTTTAATTTATAAGATATAACTTTTGATATTTTGTCATGAAAATATTAATATTTTAATATTAATAGTAATTATTCTGGATAATGAATTTAATTGTTTAAAATCATATAAATAAGATTTTAAGGTATTAAAATACTTTGATATATTATAAATATATTATATTATTAAGTTATGATTTTCATTAATATTTGATTATAAATAAATATTAATGATAAAAAATTATGTGGTATTTAATTCATTTAAATACGATATTAATAATGGAAAATTAACCTAATAACAACGGAAAGGATATTGTTGCTAATACTAAAATAAACGATTTCATTTTTTATCGTTAAAATCATTTCAACTTTCGTTACATATATAAAGAAATGACAACTTATAATGTTGGTTCTAATCGACGACTTTCGTTGATATTGAAAATAACCAAAGAATAAATATTTTCGTTCATTGATTCAAAGATAATGTCGTCGCTACAAATAATAATATAATCAAGAACAAAAATCGTTACTAAAAAGTTTACATTCCGCAATCGAAAGCAAGCTTAGGTAACAATATTCATTATTTATCGCATAAAAAAATTCGTTGCAAAATGGTATCAATCAATATTTAATGAAATGCATGGTCGCTGCAAAAAAGAGTTCATTTTCGTTGCCAAATAAATCAGCTTTTGCAACGAAATGGGGTTTTTTTAACGCTTGAATTTTAAGTATTCTCTGACAACAATACATTTTGTTGCTAAAGGATCGATGTCTCAAGATCGAAGCCAAATTTCGCTTGCAAAATGTATTACTTTTGGCAACGAAAAAATCGTTCGTTCATGAACAATTTAGCAATGCTCATCATTGTAACGAAAGAGGCAATGATGATATTTAAGTCATTGCCAAAAACCTTAGCAACGAAATTTGGCACCTTTAGCAATCTAAAATTCTATTTATCAAGCCCTATTTTGTGTGTAGTGTTAATAATTTTAATGTTAATTAGGAAATATTAATCCTAATTTTAAAGTTATAAGTAATTAGAAAATTCTAATCTAATTACGAAATCTAATTTATAAATTAGAAAATTATTTTTCTATTAGAAAACCCTAATTCGTGGGTTATAAACCCTAATAACCAATTACGACCCTAATTGCTAAATTAGCGATTTTAATTAGGAAATACTAATCCTAGTTAGCAAGATTTAAATTATGATTAAGAAATTTTAATATGATTAGAAATTTCTAATTATAATTTTGAAATATTAATTTTTAATTTTTTAAAACCTAAATTGGAAACTTTAGAAATTAAATTGCAAAGTTAAGGGCTAAACCCTAAATCCTAAAGGGTTCAAACCTTAAACCCAAACCCAAACCCTAAACCCTAAACCCTAAGGGTTAGGGCAATTGACATTTATGCCATTAAAACAAAAATCAAAATGACTATAATGCCCTTCTTAGATTTTTATGAGGTTACTTGCAAATCTTGGCAAAATGGGAGTTGGTGGCCAACTTTAACCACCCCATGTGACTATATCTTACTAAAATCAGCAGCTACCTTCTCCATATAGATACATTATAGCAAAATATATAGTTTATAGAGGGAAAGAATGCACACTTTAAATTTTTTAAACCATCCAAGACATTCTCTCTCTAAGATTTCGGGAATGAGAGTGAAAAGGGTATGAGAAGTTATGACATGATCATATCGTAGCTTTCCATAACAAGATCAAGGATCAGAAAATCTAGATCAAACTAGAAAGGTATAAGAACCCTAATTTTTAAAATCTTGTGTTTTGATGTTAGTTGTTGGTTAGATATGTGTTAGAAGGCGCCTTTTAGAGATCTGGGTTGTTGGATCATGGATCCATAACATCTAGATGCTCGAATCTAGCATTTTATGAAATCTGGAAAAACTGGAAAAAGTCTTCTGACATCCATATGTCAGACCTCAGAAATCTGTGTGTATTAGATGTTTAGTGTGGTTTTTGTTTTGGACTTGTTCTTTGCCATGTAGGCTTTCATCTGGATCTTGAATTAAGGTTATATCATGTTTAGATTGTATTTTATAATCAGTCAAACTGAGTTGATTGAAAGCACGAAAACTTGGTTTCGGGTAAACCCGTAAACTTCGAGAACGCCGACAAGTTTTTGCAGTCGCTAAATCTTGTTATGTTTAAGTTGTTATGTGATGTTGTTGGTTTTATCTTGTAGATGACCATGCAGGCTATACATATATGCCTTTAGATCACTCAAATCCGTAGCCTAATCGTAGAAATTAATGGTCAAACTATCGTTGATTTAATCGCTTAAGAACATTTCGAAAACCCGTAAATGTTCAAGAACAACTTCCTCACTACTACTTTGACCGGCTCATATGTTTCATGTGTGATGTTGTTAAGTTTATATTATGTGATATAGTGGTAGACTTACATAAGGACTATAGACAGAAACCATAAAAGCACTAAACTAATGAACAGAACCCTTAGATAATTGAGCTTAAAAGGAGACACTGAATCGCTTTCGGGTTCTGGGTTTATCCAGAAACCCGTAATGATCCGACAAAGATGTTCCGAGACCGATCTTCATATCATGATGTTGTATGATCAATGTTGTTGATTTTTAATGGTAGTGTTGCAAACCTACTACAACATAAACGCTTAATCGAAATTGAAAAGTTAGAACCTGTATCAAATCTTTGGTCAAACCTCCTCCGTTGTTCTTAGTGTTCGACTTGAAGACTCAAGAACAATGAAGAACACCTATAGCGGCGATTTAATGTAAGCTATAGGTCCCTTTTTAATTATTTAATTTCAAAATGATTATTTTAATTAAATAAATAGAAAAAATGATTTTTAAATATTAAAAATACATAATAAATTCCAAAAATTATTTTAAAATCAAAAATAGTTTTAATTATTTATAGTATATTTCATAAATATTTAATATTTTTGGAATATAAATGGTATTTAATTCATTTAATTATAATATTAATTAAATTATTTAAAATGATTTTAATACATGAAAAATCATGAAAAATAATATTATGGTATAATAAAATATTTTAAGTTATTTTCAAAGACTTTTAATATTTTGTGATGAATTTCATTAATTAATCAATATTAATGATAATTAATTTATTTAATAAATATATTAAATAAATTAAGGAAAAATAGAATTAATGATTTAAAATCATATAAAAATGATTTAAGTGGTATAAAAATATTTTAATTTATAAGATATAACTTTTGATATTTTGTCATAAAAATATTAATATTTTAATATTAATAGTAATTATCGAATAATGAATTTAATTGTTTAAAAATCATATAAATATGATTTTAAGGTATTAAAAATACTTTGATATATTATAAATATATTATAATATTAAGTGATGATTTTCATTAATATTTGATTATAAATAAATATTAATGATAAAAAAAGAATTATGTATTTAATTCATTTAAATACGATATTAATAATGGAAAATTAACCTAATACAACTAAAGGATTATAAAGGATATTGTTGCTAATACTAAAATAAACGATAACATTTTTTTATCGTTGTAAATCATATCGACTTTCGTTACATATATAAAGAAACGAATTAACTTATAATGTTGGTTCTAATCGATTTACTTTCGATATTGAAAAATAACCAAAGAACAAATATTTTCGTTCTAATATTTTCATCATAATGTCGCTGCCAAATAATATAATCAAGAATCAAAATCGTCGCTAAAAAATTTTTACATTACATTCACTAAAATTCTTTCAGCAAGCTTAGGTAACAATATTCATAATTTATCGCAAAAAAAAATTTCGTTTAAAAAATGGTGTCAATTCAAGAAATGCAAAATGTATGGTCATTAAACCAAAAAAAAAGTTCATTTCGCTTAAATAAACGGTGCTTTGCAATTAGGAAATGGGGTTTTTTTAGCAAAAGAATTTAAAATTTTAAGTATTCTACAACAATACATTTTGTTGCTAAAGGATCGATGTCTCTGTCATTTAAAGCCAAATATCGTTGTAAAATGTATTAGTTTTGGCAACGAACGCCTCCAAAATTAGGTATACGCCACCCATCTGGGGTCGCCACTTACATGGTACAAAAAATTCAAATACAACTTAATAATACAATACAACTCAGGTACAATACGACAAAACATAAACTATGAGTTTGAATACAAATATTGTATACTAGAGATTATACAAACTCAAAAGGAGTCCTTATTACAATTATTATTACACTATTTCACGTAATAGTGAGGACTACTAATGCTATCATCCGTCCATCACCCGCTCCCCGACTAGTCCCTCGCCACGCTCTCATTTCCTCAAGAGAACAATAAAAGTAAAAGGGTGAGCTCAACTAGCCCAAAGAGGAAATATTATGACTAAGATAATGCAAAATATATTATCGTTAGCCTTCAACAAAGTTGTTAAACCGATACAATATAACAACCATCAAGTTTAACTGCAATGAACAAGCAATCCATTAAAAGAGTCAAGTAGAGAATAAAATCTACTATCTTTTATGATTTAGAAGGTTTTTCATCACTTTTATCACCGGGACTCAAATTTTAATAAATAATCCACATCATCGAATCACCCCCACACTACTACCAAGGATATTCTTTAGTATCACGACCACAATTATCCATGCACTCACGCCCAAGAATATTTGTGTAGTATTCATTAATGGTCACGATCATGCCAACAACTCATTCATCAATGCACTACGCCAATGAGGACTTTTACCACATCATTTGTAACATTACTACCATGATTACAATCAATAATCCTCGGTCATAATCATACCAAGTCCATCTATGCACTATAGGCCATGTATGACTTTCAACAAAATATAAACATATGAGGATGATGACAATGATATAAGAATTCAATAAAACAAGTTCAAGAATTATTTTATCCAGAACTAATAACGTCCAAATTGTCAACATGATACTTCTTTGTAGAGTAAAATTCAAGAATGCTCGTAAGAATATTTCCATGAAAAGATATCGACGAAGCGCAAAATATCAAGGATATTCCACTAATTTCATGGAGTATAAAGTCAAAACTTTAACCAACCGAGTATAATAAGGAATGGAATAACAAAAGAAATCACCAGCATGCGATAGATCGCATACGCAGCGTGTTATTCCAATGTAATAATAAATAATTCGATCAGTCCCACAGAAAACGCATGCATGTGATATTCCAACAGTAATAATAAAGATTTTAATCAGTCCCAGTAAACGCATGCATGCATGTATATTCCAATGTAATAATAAAGACGGAATCAGTCCGCATGAAAAAACGCATGCATGTGATATTTCCAATGTAATAATAAAGACGGAATCAGTCCGACAGAGAACGCATGCATGTGATATATTCCAATGTAATAATAAAGAATAATAAAGATTTAACCAGTCCCATGAGAACGCATATGATGTGATGTTCCAAATGTAAATGATAAAGAATGGAACAATGTAAGAATTTCACCAAGTATAGGGTAGCTCACAGATACAAAAGTTATTCCAATGTAATAATAAAGAATGGAATAATGTAAGTTCTCTTCATAGATAAGAAAGAAATAATACTCCCTACCTTGAAAAACTGGATACTCGGATATAAATAAAGAGTAGCAGATTTCTTCTTCTTCTTTCTCTATAATTTCTCTCTATAATAATCGCTTCTAAAGCTTTTGTGAATTGGTGAGAAATGAAGGAAGAATGAGCTTCTATTTATAGAAAATATAGTTTTGATAATCGCACGCTTGGGGCTCAAAAATTACAAAGACAATACCTCCAACTTTTCTTTCATTTTAAATTTAGTCCTCGCAAGTATTATCAATCTTGCACCAACTCCCCTAATAGTAAATAATGTGAATCAATAGTTCAATCATGTGAATCAATAGTATAATCATGTGAAAAATACGAATTACAAGATAAGACTCCATCTATACCTCAATTTTTAACTTAATCATGCAAGTATTATCAATCTTGCACCAACTCCCCTAATAGTAAATAATGTGATTCAATAGTACATATATGTGAACAAATAGTTATATAAGCATGTGAATTAGTAGCAATTAATTGCTCATTTATCCGATAAATTACCCGATTTATCAATATAACCCCTGTACATCAATTATCATCTAATAAATGTCGATTTTCACTAACACAAACAATTCCAACATAATGAAACTATTTTTTATCAAAATATAAATTTTGAAATTTTGAAGTTTGATTTTTCCCAAAAAAGTCAACTGTCGACTTTTTCACCAAATAGTGAATCCTTTAAAAATTTTGTGTTTATAGACTATTTTTACTAATTTCATTCGTTCTGCCCCACTCAAATATCACGTCCGCTCCTCCAATTCAACTCCTAAACAACATTCATCATTAATATTATAACTCACAATATTTATCAACCAGTCGCTCCTGTGAAAGAGGGGGCTTTCCAATAAGGATTTCTCCCTATCAAGCGCCGCAATTAGTGACCAAACCTCTCCTCGATGTAACTTCTAGACATTGTAAATATTGCGCTTTTATAATATGAATAACTTTGTCGCCTCAAGTATTGATTTAATAAAAAAACATTTTATGCGTATGATATCGTGACCATAATTGAATCCATAATACGATAGATATGATGCAAAGAATTATCGTAAATAAATCGAGTATAACCGAGTGACTTCTCACGTAAGCATCAATAATCAATACCGTGTGCTACTACGCAACCACGCCAGACATCGTATTTTTAACACCGTGTGTTTCAACAAAGCTTAATCTGTGAAACTTCCGCCGTTATTTTCATAAAGTATTTTTTGTCGCTTTTCAATCCGACAATAATTCCGCAGTGGGGGTCCACCAATGATTGTGTCATTGCATTTAATATTCCCCATTAAAACGAATATTCCCCACCAATCGAATATTATATAACAACTCATGTATTTTGCAAAATTTGTAAATATTACCCACAACTATAACATTATATCAAATCCACACCATAATATTCAAAATATATTTCGAGAAAATTTAATCTTTATTCAAAAAGTCAGGGTCTTACAACCTCCCTTCTTATGAAATTTCATCCTCGAAATTAGGGTGCGCATACTGTATGTCAAGAGGTGAGGATACCTTGATTTCATTTCGATTCTAATTCCCAAGTCATTTCCTCAACATCGTGGTTTCTCCACAAAACTTCGACTTGAGGTATAACCTCGAGCGTAGAATATGTTCCTTCTTATCCAAGATTTTAACAGAACCTCTTCATACGCTAAATCTTCCTCTATTTCATCCGGCTTCTAACTCAATAATGTGGTTCGGTCTTTCACATATTTACGTAATATGGATATGTGAAA
Organism: Panax quinquefolius; assembly: GCA_020205615.1. Taxonomy (NCBI): domain Eukaryota; kingdom Viridiplantae; phylum Streptophyta; class Magnoliopsida; order Apiales; family Araliaceae; genus Panax; species Panax quinquefolius. The sequence goes on from CM035167.1 coordinate 107,183,531, forward strand.
AACGTTATGAACACGAGACATACTTAGCAGAACGCAAGTCTATAGCCACGCTCCTACTCGATCGAGGATTAAAATGGGCCAATGAATCGAGGATCGAGCTTTCCTCTTTTCCAAATCTTGTAACTCCTTTCCATGGAGCAACACGTAATAACACATGATCTCCAATATCGAATTCTACGCCCTTTCGATGAAGATCAAGATAACTCTTTTGTCGATCTTGTGAGGTTTTTATATATGTAGTCGATCATTTGAACCTTTTCCGTAGTCATACGTACCAACTCGTCCCCCAACAACGCTGCTTTCACCCACCTCATCCCAAAGATACCGAGAACGACACTTTCTTCCATACAACGCCTCAATGGAGCCATGCCAATACTTGCTGATAACTGCTGTTATAGGAAAAACTCCACCAATGGTAAGAACTTGTCCCAACTTCCTCAAGTCAAGGACACAAAGTCTTAATAGATCTTCAAGAGTTTGAATCGTCCTTCCGATCGCCTCATCCGGCTTCGAGGATGATATGCCGAAGCTAAATCAGAATCTGCGCTCCATAGCTTTTTGCAAACTAACCCAAAATCTTGAAGTGAATCTTGGTCTCGATCGTAAACTATGGATACCGCATACCATGCAATCTTACAACCTCGCTTATGTACATACGAGCAAGACGTTCAAGTGTATAAGTTTCTCAGATTTGGTAGAAGAAATGAGCAGACTTGGTCAATCTATCAACAATGACCCAAATCGCATCTACGCCTTTGAGAAACTTTGGGAAGACCAAGAATAAAATCCATGGTAATGTGCTCCCACTTCCATTCTAGAATTTCAAGTGGTTGTAATGGACCTTTTGGTACTTGATGCTCCGCCGACTCGCTGACAAGTTAAACACCTTGAGATAAACTCGCTATCTCTCTCTTCATATTGCACCACCAAAATGTATGTCAAGATCACGATATATTTTGGTACTCCCAGATGGATTGCAAATGGTGTGTTGTGCGCCCATCATGATTTTATACTTTAAATCGTGGTCGTTAGGAACACAAAGTCCGGAGTCGACTCAAGTATTCCTTCCTCATCGATTCTTGCTTCCCAGATAAGACCTTCTTGCACTTTCTTCTTCATACGCATTAGCTCCGTGTCCGTAGCTTTCGAGCAACTTTTAACTTTATCGATTAAAGCTCTGCTTCACTCAGATATTCGCCATCATCATATGGGTCCCTCGAGTCTTTAACTCTATCTCCATCCTTTGCAAGTCACACAAAATGGGCTTTTGTGTTGTGAATATTGCACTGCATTCCGCATACGATCTTCTACTCAATGCGCCGCCTACCACGCTCGCTTTTTCCAGATGGTATCGATGGTATGATCATAATCTTTCAATAGCTTCAAGCCAACGCCGTTGTCGCATGTCGAGTTCCTTTTGAGTGAAGAAATATTTGAGGCTTTTTATGATCCGTAAAGATCTCCACTTTCTCTCCATACAAGTAATGCCTCCAAATTTTAAGTGCGAAGATAATAAATGCTAACTCTAGATCATGAGTAGGATAATTCCTCTCATATTCTTTGAGTCGTCTTGAGGCATAGGCTATGACTTTCCCATGTTGCATGAGAACACATCCTAACCCTTTGCCCAAGCATCACTCAGAGATGACAAATCCTCCGAACCGTATGGTATTGTCGTAACAAAATAAAATGAGTCTCCTTTTGAGTTCTTGAAAACTCTTCACATTCTCGCTCGCCCCAACCGAACTTTGATCTTTCCGAGTCACCGAAGTTAATGGAGTAGCGATTCGAGAAAATCCTTCCACTTAATCTCCGATAATAACCAAATAAAACCGAGAAAGCTACGATTTTTGGCCATCGATTTGGGTTGCTCCCCAAATTTTGAATAGCTTCAATCTTTGCGTGTCAATGGATATTCCATGACTTGATACTACGCGCCCAAGGAATGCTACTTCCTCAAGCCGTAACTCGCATTTCTTTAACTCGCATAAAGCTTATATTCACGAAGCTTTTGGAGTATCACCTTTCAAGTGTCGCTTTCATGATCTTCACGGCTTTTGAATAAATAAGGATGTCATCAATAAAGACGACCACAAAGTGATCCAAATATTCCTCAATACTCTGCTTCATCATATCCATGAAGGCAAGAGGAGCATTAGTCAATCCAAAAGACATGACTAAGAATTCATAATGCCCGCATCGAAGTTCTCAAGGCGCCTTTGAATATCCTCGCTTTTAACCTTCACCAATGATGATATCCGTAATCTAAGATCGATCTTTGAAAAAATTATGCTCCTTGTAATCGATCAAACAGTCATCAATACGCGGCAATGGGTACCCTATTTTTGATGGTGACATGATTCAACTCCCGATAATCAATACAAAGTCGCATACTCCCATCTTTCTTCTTCACGAATAGAATAGAGCACCCCAAGGAGACGATTAGACGAATGAAACCAATGTCTAACAATTCCTCAAATTGGGTCTTTAACTCCTCAAGTTCAATAGAGCCATTCGATATGGGCTTTTGAAATGGGTTTTGTACCGGTTCAAGGTCGATACAAAATTCAACTTCACGCCTGGGGGTAGGCCAGAAGTTCTTCAGAATACGCCAGAAATTTATTAACAATAGAAATATCCTTCAAATTTGACGATTTTTGTTTAAATCATGCGATACGAGCTAAGAAAGCTTGACATCCGCTTTTCAATAAACGAATAGCTTTATGGCTTGAGATGACCGTGATTGATTTTAATGGTTTGGTCGCTTGAATTCGCATAATAGGTTTATTAGGAATATGAAAGCTAACAACCTTACGAAAAAAAATCAATTTTAGTATGATGAGAGTAGTTAACCAATCAATCCCTAGAATCACGCCAAATGCAAGTATTTTTAAGGAGATAAGATCGACAGTAACGTATGTGTTACCGATTTGAATCAAACAAGACTTATAAACAAAGGGATGTAATGAAGGTTTCTCCTAATGGAGTTTCAACAGATAAGTCAAAGTCTAATTTCTCCTGAGTCAAATTTAATCGCTGAGCGCAAGTAGAGAAATAAAAGAATGGGTAGAACCGGTCAAATAAGGTATAGACTTCGCTAGAGTTTATGATAAGCTTACCGTGATGATGACCTCGCTCGTTCTTTTGCTTTCCGGGAGGTCACAACAAACGCCTCCTCAGACTACCGGCTTTGACTTTTCCGGGACTACTTTTGTGCCTCCATCCTAGTTGAACTTGTCTTCTATGAACGACAAAAAATCGGCCAGTGACCTTCTCTTCCACAATTATAACACGCTTTGATGGCATCGCGCAGCTTTGACCGATATGTCCCTCCCTCCGCATTTGAAGCATATGATAGGTGGTCGCTTCTCCTTCCTTAACCACGCTTGTCGGTGCCGACGCCTTTCCATCATCATTGAATCTCCTTTTCTTGAAATGTCCATTTTATTGTCTTCGCCATGATTACCACCAAGTGGTTACCATTTCTAGCATGTTGATTCCTCCACGCTTGTTGTCACCGCTTCGATGATCAAGTACCACCGGTATTTTCATGTCACCACCGCTTTCCTCGTCATATTGACTGCTATCGCTACCCCAATAATCGAGCCCTATTTACAACATCCGAGTACAAACACGCTTTATGAGAAATAAGATATCGACGATTCTCCGTTTCAAACCTCTTAAAAACATTCGTGGTCATTCGCTCTCCTCATTATCGACCAAATGGGATGCAAACCGGATAACTCGCAAATTTAGCCTCAGATCATGCGACACCTGGCCATATTGTTTTGTTCCAACTTGATAAACTCCACCTCTTTCATGTGACGAATACTTTCGAAAAGTACTTGTCGCTGAATAGCTCTTCGAACTTCTCCCAAGACATCTTCGAAAATCCAGTCAGTACGCTTTTACGATTCCCACCAAGAATCGCTTCACTTCACGCAATATGAAGGTGGCGTAAGGCGAAGGAACCTTTTGCTCCTTCTGAGCATCCCAAGACATCAAATATCTTGGTGATCCGCTTTATCCATGCTTCCGCCTTAAGTGGTTTAGGCTTCCAATAAACTCCGGTGGTCCCAGCCCTCGAACTGCTTAATGGTGACCATCCAAGAGTTTCCAAGTTTTACACCTCAGATTTTGAACAGAGCCACTCTCGCTCGATGTCGCATGAATCGCATGAAGCCTCTAACATTCCATCGCTCATCATTTGGTTAAGGTTGTTGTTTGTATGAGGATTGTCGCCTTCCTCGATGCACGTTGTCCTCGTTATCGATCCGTGGAGACTCAACGGCCTCCTCGTGCTCCATTGATGTTCTCAACATTCTCTGATGCCATTTTCAAACACCGCCACAAAACAAGGGTTAATTGACATGCAACATATTATCACTATACTCCGACCGACCAATCAAATACCAAATAAACTTAGTAGGTCATACTAGCGGGCGGAATTCCCTGCCTCCCTCCTAGTTCTAGTCTCACATCTTAGCCAGGATCATATCCTAAGCTTTGATACCAACCCGTGACGCCCCCAAAATTAGGTATACGCCACCCATCTTGGGTCGCCACTTACATGGTACAAAATTCAAATACAACTTAATAATACAACCGTCGTATGTAAATACGACAAAAACATAAACAATGAGTTTGAATACAAATATTGTATACTAGAGATTATACAAACTCAAAAGGAGTCCTTATTACAATTATTATTACACTATTTCACGTAATAGTGAGGACTACTAATGCTATCATCTCGTCCATCACTCGCTCCTCGACTAGTCCCCTCGCCACGCTTCTCATTTCCTCAAGAGAACAATAAAAGTAAAAGGGTGAGCTCAACTAGCCCAAGAGAGAAATATTATGACTAAGATAATGCGTAATATATTATCGTTAGCCTTCAACAAAGTGTTAAACCGATACAATATAACAACCATCAAGTTTAATCATAAATGAACAAGCAATCCATTAAAAGAGTCAAGTAGAGAATAAAATCTACTATCTTTTATGATTTAGAAGGTTTTTCATCACTTTTATCACCGGACTCAAATTTTAATAAATAATCCACATCATCGAATCACCCGCACACTACTACCAAGGATATTCTTTAGTATCACGACCACAATTATCCATGCACTACGCGCCAAGAATATTTGTGGTATTCATTAATGGTCATGATCATGCCAACAACTCGCCCATCAATGCACTACGGCCAATGAGGACTTTTACCACATCATTTGTAACATTACTACCATGATTACACCGAATAATCCTCGGTCATAATCATACCAAGTCCATCTATGCACTATAGGCCATGTATGACTTTCAACAAAATATAAACATGAGGATGATGACAATGATATAAGAATTCAATAAAACAAGTTCAAGAATTATTTTATCCAGAACTAATAACGCCCAAATTGTCAACATGATATCGCTTTAGAGAGTAAAATTCAAGAATGCTCAAGAAGAATATTTCCATGAAAAGATATCGGATGAAGCGCAAATATCAAGGATATTCCACTAATTTCATGGAGTATAGAAGTCAAAACTTTAACCAACCGAGTATAATAAGGAATGGAATAACAAAAGAAATCACCAGCATGCGATAGATCAGCACAAAAGTTATTCCAACATAATAATAAATAACTTAATCAGTCCCCAGCCAAAATGCATGCATGTGATATTCCAATGTAATAATAAAGACGGAATCAGTCCCACAGAAACGCGCATATATGTGATATTCCAAATGTAATAATAAAGACGGAATCAGTCCCATGAAATGCGATGTATGTGATATTCCAACAGTAATAATAAAGACGGAATCAGTCCGCCAGAGAAAACGCATGCATGTGATATATTCCAACAGTAATAATAAAGATTTTAACCAGTCCCATGAACGCAATGTATGTGATGGATGTTCCAACAGTAATGATAAAGAATGGAACAATGTAAGAATTTCACCAAGTATAGGTAGCTCACAGATACAAAAAGTTATTCCAATGTAATAATAAGAATGGAATAATGTAAGTTCTCTTCATAGATAAGAAAAGAAATAATACTCCCTACCTTGAAAAACTCGGATAATCGGAATAAGAGTAGCAGATTTCTTTCTTCTTCTCTCTATAATTTCTCTCTATAATAATCGCCTAAAGCTTTTGTGAATCGGTGAGAAATGAAGCTTTTGAGCTTCTATTTATAGAAAAATATAGTTTCGATAATCAGACGCTTGGGGCTCAAAAATTACAAAGACAATACCTCCAACTTTTCTTTCATTTTTAATTTAGTCCCGCAAGTATTATCAATCTTGCACCAACTCCCCTAATAGTAAATAATGTGAATCAATAATAGTTCAATCATGTGAATCAATAGTATAATCATGTGAAAAAAAATACGAATTACAAAGATAAGACCTCCATCTATACCTCAATTTTTAACTTAGTCATGCAAGTATTATCAATCTTGCACCAACTCCCCCATAATAGTAAATAATGTGATTCAATAGTACACATATGTGAACAAATAGTTATATAAGCATGTGAATTAGTAGCAATTAATTGCTCATTTATCCGATAAATTACCCGATTTATCAATATAACCCTGTATATCAATTATCATCCTAATAAATGTCGATTTTCACTAACACAAACAATTCCAACATAATGAAACTATTTTTATCAAAATATAAATTTTAAAATTTCAAAGTTTGATTTTTCTCAAAAAAAGTCAACTGCTGACTTTTTGACCAAATAGTGAAATCTCGGAAAATTTTGTGTTTATAGACTATTTTACTAATTTCGCCGTCCTGACTCAAATATCACGTCTGCTGCTCCAAATTACTCCTAACAACATTCATCATTAATATTATAACTCACAATATTTATCAACCAGTCGCTCCTGTGAAAGAGGGGGCTTCCAATAAGGATTTCTCCCTATCAAGCGCCAATTAGGTGACCAAACCTCTCCTCGATGTAACTTCTAAACATTGTAAATATTGCAGCTTTATAATATGAATAACTTTGTCGCCTCAAAGTATTGATTTAATAAAAAAAAAACATTTTATGCGTATGATAATTTCGACCATAATTGAATCCATAATATGATAGATATGATGCAAAAATTCTTGTAAAGCAATAATTGAGTATAACCGAGTGACTTCTCACGTAAGCATCAAAAATCAATACCGTAGCTACTATGCAACCACGCCAGACATCAGATTTTTTAATTACGACGCCCCAAAATAGGTATACATCACCCATTCCGAGTTGTCAATACATGGTATGTAAACAACTACAACTTTATTATTACAACAAGAAATCGTGAGTTTGAATACAAATATTATCTTCTGGACAATATCTATACTCAAATAAATTCTCATCACATTTATTGATACATTATTTTACAAAAAATGGTGAGGACTACTAAACAACTCTCTCTAGAACCTTCATTCCATACCCCGACTGCATCGCTATATTCTCGCCTCCCCTCGAAGAAGAAAAATGGAACAAAAAGGAAAAGGGTGAGCTCAACTAGCCCAAGAAAAATATTATGACTAAGATAATATACAACAAATTATCGTTAGTCTTCAACAAGAAAAATCTAATAGAATACAATAGACAACAAGTTTTAAATCAATATTCAAGCAATGGAAATAATAATTCATTAGAAGAGTTAAGTAGAATGCAAACTACTATCTTCTATGTATGAATTTAAAAGTTCATCGCTCATCTTTATCCCCTCAGAAACATCAATCAATATATATCTCGAATCAAATATTCATCTTTGCACTATAGCCAAAGATATTCATCACTGGTCATGTTCATCTAAACACTGCTCATCTTTGCACTACGGCCAAAGATATTTATCGAAATCATTCATCTTTGCACTACAAAAGCCAAAGATATTCAATAATATCATCATTTAAGACCGAGGATGATGAAAAATATTTTAAAGAAACGAATCCAAAGGAAACAAAATGACAAGGATTAAGGATTAAGGATTCAGATTTTGTTTTATCCATGTCCAAAATACCCTCAAAAAAATAATCATAGTGGTGTAAAATTCAAGAATGATCGTAACATGGATACAATCAAAGCTAGTATCCACAATAGATATTTTAGACGAAAAGGAAAATTTTCATTTTTCGATTAATAGTGCCGATTCGTGAATAAAGTCGATACGTGAATAAAGGCCAGATACGTGAATAGTAACTCCGACACCAAAAGTTCCAAATTTGATAAAAACTTCAGATCAATATTTCAAAGATAATGATATTGAAGAAATAATATCATTACGAAAAAAAATATCCTTTACCTCGAAAGATCAAGATTTCTAATTTAAAACCTTGGATTAAAAGCTATGACTTGAACTTGCAATCAGATAACAATACTCAAAATATACTCAAAATACTCACAAGAATACGCCGATAATATAGAGAGAGAAAAACTTTGTTTCGTGTGATTTTCAATTCTAACCTAAAGACCCTATTTATAGAAAATGCTTAGAACACCAAAGTAGAAAATTTAATAAAATATAAAATATATATATCAAAATTCTACGCCCACTCTTGAAATCTGATTTCAACTCAATAAGCACATGCCACCTTCTAGAAAAAAGTAAGAAAAAATGTTTTTCTAATTTAAAATAATTTAAACTTCCAAAATCAATTATTTCTAGAGCTTTGGAACTTCAATAATTCACAATAAATAGCCCTTTTATCGTAAAATTTTGAAACTCTGCAATTTTTTTATAGGAAATTCAATTCTCTACAACTTTACGTAAGAAAGTTTTTCCAAATTCCAAACAAAATTTGACCAAATCCACAAACCAAGCGATTTTACAAGCTATAATCAAATTTCAAATAAGAAATGGGGTCCACCGACACATAAAAACATGCTTTAAATATTTTTGGTAATAAAAATACTCCTCTTCCACATATACTCATATATCCCACATTCATCGTAAAAATATCATCATTATTATATTATTAAAATATAATAATATATTTAAATGAATTATTTTATCGTAAAAGATAAAATTTTATTTTCAACAATTGTCACATTAAAAATTTTCTCCATCTATATCCACATAAAATCAATATTTTCCTCATCATATGAATCAATAATTAATTATTCACAAATAATATTACGTAATCACAATATCGACAACCAGTGCAGCCCTGTGGAAAGAGGGGCTTTCCAATAAGAATTTCTCCTTCATCAACCAAGCAATTAGGTGACCAAACCTCTCCTTAGTATGTAACTTTCTAGACATTGCCAATAATGTTATCTAATAATATTATTCAGATAATATGAATTATTGCTTCGATAATGAAAAATAATCGTAGAATGACAATTATCAAACAACAACAATATAAAAATATCAACGCAAAGAATTATTAAATCAATAAAATAAAATATCGAAATAGAATTATCGTAACCATTATTAAGTAGTGCCTTCACGTAAGAATCAATAATTGGTGCAATACCGCAAAGCTATCTAAGTGTGTTAACCAATTTGTAGTATTTTAACAAAGATTAATTCAGAATAACTACGCCTGCTATTTTTAAACAACTTATATTTGTCGCTTTCTTCATCCAATCGCTTTCACATGGGGCCCATATATGGTCATACTGCCGCATTTAATATTCCCCGACAAGATTTAATATTCCACGACCAAACAAATATTCCCCGACAACAATGAATATTTTATAACCACTTGCTTATTTTGAAATATTTATGATTTTACCCATAACTATCCACATTAATCAAATCAACCCTTACTATTTCAAAATAATAAATAGAGAAAATTAAATTTCATTAATAACAAGTTGGGGTCTTACAACCTCCCTCCTTATGAAATTTCATCCTCAAAATCGACGACGTATTCTGGTGTTTTCAAAAGGTGAGGATACCTCGCTTTCATTTCCGCTTTCCAATTCCCGTGTCATTTCCTCTATAGCATGATTCCTCCACAAAAATTAACTTGTGGTATGACCTTTGTGCGTAGGACATGCTTCTTCCTATCCAAGATCTTGACAGTACCTCCTCATACATTAAGTCTTCTATTATCTCGTCCTGGTTCTAACTCTATAACGTGGTTCGGTCTTTCACATATTTACGGTACGATATGTGAAACACATTATGAACACGAGACATACTCTGAGGTAACGCGAGTCTATAGGCTACATTTCCTACTTTCGGGCAAGAATTTGAAATGGACCAATAAATCGTGGATCGAGCTTTCCTCTCTTCCCAAATCTCTTGTAACTCCTTCCATGGAGCAACTCGCAACAATACATGATCCCCTATACTAAATTCCACGCCCTTCGATGAAGATCCGCATAACTCTTTTGTCGATCTTGTGCCGCTTTGTATACGCTTTCAAATCATTTGGATCTTTTCGCTAGTCATACGTATTTAACTCGGGTCCCAACAATGTTGCTTCACCCACCTCATCCCAACATATTGGAGAGCGACACTTTCGGCCCATATAATGCTTCAAATGGAGCCACACCTATACTTTGCTCGATAACTCGTTGTTGTAGAGAATTCCACCAATGGTAAATACTTATCCCAACCGCCTTTGAAGTCTAGGACACAGAGTCTTAATAGATCTTCAAGAGTTTGAATAGTCCTCTCGATTGTCCGTCTGCTTTGAGGATGGTATGCCGAATCAATCGTAAACTGCGCTCATAGCTTTTTGCAAGCTAACCCAAAATCTTAAAGTGAATCTTGGGTCACGATCCAAACTATGGATATTGGCATGCCATGCAACCTCACAATCTCATTTACATATATACTAGCAAGACGCTCAAGGAATAAGTCTCCCAGATTCGGCAAGAAATGAAAGCGTACTTGGTTAATCTATCAACAATAACCCAAATAAAGATTGATGCCTTGAGAAACCGTAGGAAGACCCAGAATCGAAATCCATGGTAATGTGTTCCCACTTCCATTTCGAAATCTCAAGTGGTTGCAACGGACCCTTAGGTACTAGATGCTCCGCCTTACACGCTGACAAGTTAAACACATCGAGATAAACTTTGCAATCTCTCTCTTCATATTGTTCCACCAAAATGTATGTCAAGATCACGATACATTTTGGTACTTCTAGATGGATTGAAAATGGTGTATTGTGTGCCTCCATCATAATCTTGTACTTCAAATCGTAGTCGTTAGAACACAAAGTCCGGAGTGGACTCAAGTATTCCTCTTCATCAATTCTCGCCTAATAGCACCTTCTTGTACTTTCTTCTTCATCATACGATCACTTCCGGCCTGGGGGCTCGAGCAACCTTAACTTTTTCTATTAAAGTCGGCTCTATACGTATACTTGACATCATCGCACCCATTCCCGCATATGATCTTCTACTCAACGCGCCACCACCACGCTCGCTTTTCCAAGATGGTATCAATAGTGTGGTCGTAGTCTTTCAATAGCTCGAGCCAACGTCATCGCCGCATATTGAGTTCTTTTTTGAGTGAAGAAATATTTAAGGCTTTTATGGTCCGAATATATCTCCACTTTCTCCCCATATAGATAGTGCCTCCATATCTTTAGCGCTGAAAACGATCGCTACCAACTCTAGATCATGAGTAGGATAATTTCTCTCATATTCTTTAAGTTGTCATGAGGCATAGGCTATGACTTTCCCACGCTGCATGAGAACACATCCTAACCCTTTGCCCAAGCATCATCAGAGATAAACAAATCCATCCGAACCAGATGGTATTGTTAGAACAAAATAAATAAGTCTCCTCTAAGCTCTTGGAAACTCTTCTCGATTCTTCGCCCAAACGAATTTTGTATCCTTCCGAGTTAGTCAAGTTAATGGAGTAGCGATTCGAGAAAACCCTTCCACGAATCTCCTATAATAACCAAATAAGCCCAAAAACTACGTACTTCAACCACCGACTTCTGCTTGCTCCCAACTTCAGATTGCTTCAATCTTCACGGATCAACAGATACTCCATGTTTCGACACCACGCGCCCAAGGAATGCTACTTCCTCAAGCCGTAACTCACATTTCTTCAACTTGGCATAAAGCTTGTTTTCACGAAGCCTTTGAGTACCAAATTTCAAATGGTGCTCATGATCTTCACGGCTTTTGAATATATGAGGATGTCATCAATAAAGACAACAACGAATCGATCCAAATATTCCTTGAATACTCGATTCATCATATCCATGAAAGCCGCAGGAGCATTAGTCAATCCAAAGACATGACTAAGAATTCATAATGCCCGCATCGAAGTTCTAAAGGCGCCTTTGAATATCCTCGCCTAATCTTCACCGATGATATCCGTAATCGAAGATCGATCTTTGAAAAAATTGTGCCCTCTTGCAATCGGGTCAAACAAGTCATCAATACGAGGTAGAGGATACCTATTTTGATGGTGACATGGTTCAATTCCCCGATAGTCAATACAAAGTCGCATACTCCCCGCCTTTCTTCTTTACGAATAAAACAGAGCACCCCAAGGAGATGTACTAGATCGAATGAAACCGATGTCCAACAATTCCTCAGAGTTGGACCTTTAACTCCTCAAGTTCAATAGAGCCATTCGATATGGGGTTTTAGAAATGGGCTTTGTACCAAAGTTCAAGATCAATAAAGAATTCAACTTCACGCTCTGGGGGGTGTAATCGGAAGTTCTTCAGAAATACGCCAGAAAGTCAATAACAACAGAATATTATTCAAATTTGACGTGTCTTTATTCAAATCCATAACATGGGCTAAGAAAGCTTGACATCCGCTTTTCAATAAACGAATAGCTTTATGATTAGATATGACATGATGATTGATTTTAATGGTTTAGTTGTTTGAATTTGTACAACAAAGTCAAGTTAGGAATATGAAAACTAACAACCTTATGAAAACAATCAATTTTGGTATGATAAGTAGTTAACCAATCAATCCCTAAAATTACATCAAAGCAAGTATCTTTAAAGAGATAAGGTCAATGTAATGTGATGGTGCCAACTTGAATCAAATAAGATTTATAAACAAAGGATGTGATGAAAGTTTCTCCCAACTGAGTTTCCACAGATAGGTCAAAGTCTAATTTCTCCTGAGTCAAGTTTAAACGCTGAGCACAAGCAGAGAGAGATAAATGAATGGTAAGCACCCCAGATCAAGTAAGGTATAAACTTCGCAAGAATTTATAAATAGCTTACCCGTGATCACCTCGCTTGGTTCCTCGATTTTGACCAAATACAACAAACGCCTCCTCCGTAAAAACCATTGACTTTGACTTTTCTCGGGGATACTTTTTTGAGTCACCATCCTCACTGAACTAGTTTTCGCCATCAGATAATCTCGAGCGATATGTCCTTCCTTTCCACAATTATAGCATACTTTGAATCTGTAGGGCGCTTGACCGATATGTCCTCTTCTTCCCGATTTTTAGAGATACGACCGGTGGTCGTTTCTCCTCCCTTAGAACCAGCTTGTCACCAAGACCGCTGCCTTCACATAGTCGTTGTTAAATCTCCTCTTTAAAATCTCCTCCCGACTCGCTTCTTCTATTTTCACGGCCATGATTACCACCAGAGTGGTTACCATTTTTGTCCGCCTTTTTTCTTTCTCCACTAGTTATCGTTGTTTTGTTGACCGCTATCTCCGGTATGATCCTCGATTGGGTCCCTCACCGACCGTACTTTCGTTATCTCGCTTCTAATAATTGAGCCCCCTTTTACAACATCCTAATAGAGAGAAAATTTATGAGAAATGAGATATTGTCGTATGCCGTTTCAAACCTCTCGTAAACATCCGCGTCATACGCTCCTCATTCTCCACCAAATGAGGTGCAAACCGGATAACTCGCAAACTTTTCCTCGTCTTCGAGACACCGCCATGTTGTTTTGTTCTAATCTAATGAAATCCACTTCCTTCATATGACGATTTAACACTTTCGTGAAAGTATTTGTCATTAAATAGTTTCTAAAACGCTCCCAAGACATGCCGAAAAGCGGCCGGATGTGTACGCTTCACGCATCTCCCACCAAGAGTCCGCCTTCGCCACTTTAACATAAAGGTGGCGAATGGAACCTTCGTTCTCCTCCGCATCCCAAGACATCGAATATCTTGGTAATTTTCTTGACCCATGTTTCCGCGCCATGATCGGACTCGCTTTCCCTTAAATTCGTGGTCCCAACTTTTTGAATCGCTTGGCTGTGACAACCCGTGAATTGCTATCATTTCCTCCTCAGATTTTGAACACGAGTCTCCTCGCTTTGATTTTGCATGAACTGCAAAAAAGCTTCTAAACATCCCCTCGCTCATCATCTCGCTTTCCATGGTGTTGTTCACAGAGGAACATTGCCATCCTGTTGCACGCTCTCCTCGTTGGTGAGTACAAAAGCGCTCCACTACCTCATTTCATTTCCAAGTAATATTCTCAATCGACATTCTCAAATACCGCCATAAAACAAGGGTTAATTAAGGAAATCAATATATCACATAATATCCCTATATACTCGACCAACTAACAAATAAGCTTAGGTAGGACACACTAGCGAAGGATTTACTCTGCCTCCCTCCTAGTTCTATTCCCCAATCTCCGCCAGAGATCATATCCCTAAGCTCGATACCAACCGCGACGCCCCAAAATAGGTATACATCACCCATTCTCGAAGTCACAATACATGGTATGTAAACAACTACAACTTTATTATTACAACAAGAAATCTGTGAGTTTGAATACAAATATTATCTTCTAGACAATATATATACTCAAATAAATCCTCATCACATTTATTGATACATTATTTTACAAAATGGTGAGGACTACTAAACAACTCTCTCTAGACCCTTCATTCCATACCCCACTCGCATTTCGCTATATTCTCGCCTCCCGAGAAGAAAAAAATGGAACAAAAAGGAAAAGGGTGAGCTCAACTAGCCCAAGAAAGAATATTATGACTAAGATAATATACAACAAATTATCGTTAGTCTTCAACAGGAAAAAATCTAATAGAATACAATAGACAACAAGTTTTAAATCAATATTCGCAATGAAATAATAATTCATTAGAAGAGTTAAGTAGAGAATGCAAACTACTATCTTCTATGTATGAATTTTAAAGTTCATCGCTCTATCTTTTATCCCCGTAACAACAATCAATATATATCCGAATCAAATATTCATCTTTGCACCACAGCCAAAGATATTCATCATTGGTCATGTTCATCTAAACACTGCTCATCTTTGCACTACGGACCAAAGATATTTATCGAAATCATTCATCTTTGCACTACAGCCAAAGATATTCAATAATATCATCATTTAAGACCGAGGATGATGAAAATATTTTAAAGAAACGAATCCAAAGGAAACAAAATGACAAGGATTAAGGATTAAGGATTCGTATTTGCTTTATCCATGTCCAAAATACCTCAAAAATAATCATAGTGGTGTAAAATTCAAGAATGATCGTAACATGGATACAATCAAAGCTAGTATCCACAATAGATATTTTAGACGAAAAAGGAAAATTTTTATTTTCAGATGAATAGTGGTCGATTCGTGAATAAGTGTCAGATACGTGTATAAAGTGTCGTGATACGTGAATAAGAATCTCACACACAAAAGTTCCAAATTTGATAAAAACTTCAGATCAATATTTCAAAGATAATAATATTGAAGAAATAATATCATTACGAAAAAAAAAAATATCCCTTACCTCGAAAAGATCAAGATTTCTAATTTGAAATACATGATATAAAGCATGACTTGAACTTGCACCAGATAGCAATACTCAAAATATACTCAAAATACTCACAAGAATACGCCGATAATATAGAGAGAGAAAACTTCAGCTTCGTGTGATTTTCAATTCTAACTTAAGCACCCTATTTATAGAAAATGCTAGAACAATTAAAGTAGAAAATTTAATAAAATATAAATATATATATATCAAAATTCCTACGCCACTCTTGAAATCTGATTTCATTTCAATAAGCACATGCCACCTTCTAGAAAAAGTAAGAAAAACGTTTTTCTAATTTAAAATAATTTAAACTTCCAAAATCAATTATTTTGAGCTTCAAACTTCAATAATTCACAATAAATAGCCTTTTGTCGTAAAATTCAAACTCGAGTCCTTTTAAAGGAAATTCAATTCACTACAACTTTACATCAAGAAAGTTTTTCCAAATTCCAAATGTAAATCGACCAAATCCACAAACCAGACGATTTTACAAAGCTATAATCAAATTTCACCAAGAAATGGGGTCCACCGACACATAAAACATGCTTTAAATATTTTTGGTAACAAAATACTCCTCCTCCACATATACTCATATATCCCACATTCATCATAAAATATCATCATTATTATATTATTAAAATATAATAATATATTTAAATAAATTATTTTATCGTAAAAGATAAAATTTCAATTTTCAACAATTGTCACATTAAAAATTTCTCCATCTATATCCACATAAAATCAATATTTTTTCATCATATGAATCAATAATTAATTATTCACAAATAATATTACAAAATCACAATATCGACAACCAGTGCGCTCTAGAAAGAGGGGCTTTCCAATAAGAATTTCTCCTCATCATGCGCAATTTAGGTGACCAAGCCTCTCCTTAGTATGTAACTTTCTAGACATTGCTAATAATGTTATCTAATAATATTATTCGGATAATATATGAATTATTGCTTCGATAATGAAAAATACGTGTAATGACAATTATCAAACAACAACAATATAAAATATCAACGCAAAGAATTATTAAATCAATAAAATAAAATATCGAATAAGAATTACCGTAACCATTATCGAGTAGTGCCTTCACGTAAGAATCAATAATTGTGCAATACCGTACTATACTATCGTGTGTTAACCAATTTCGAGTATTTTAACAAAGATTAATCGTAATAACTACGCCGTTATTTTTAAACAACTTATATTTGTCGCTTTCTTCATCCAATCGCTTTCACATGGGGCCCATACATGGTCATACCGCCATCGCATTTAATTTTCCCCGACAAAGACGAATATTCCACGACCAAACAAATATTCCCCGACAACAATGAATATTTTATAACCACTTGCTTATTTTGAAATATTTGTATTTTACCCATAACTATCCACATTAATCAAATCAACCCTTACTATTTCAAAATAATAAATAGAGAAATTAAATTTCATTAATAACAAGTTGGGGTCTTACACCGTGTGTTCAACAGCTTAACTGTAAAACTTCCGCCGTTATTTTCATAAAGTTTTTTGTCGCTTTTCAATCCGACAATAATTTCGCTGTGGGGTCCACCAATGATTGTGCTTGGTTGTATTAATATTCCCTTAAAACGAATATTTCCCACCAATCTAATATTATATAACAACTTCATGATTTTGCAAAATTTGTAAATAGTACTCACAACTATAACATTATATCAAATCCACACCATAATATTCAAAAATATATTTCGAGAAAATTTAATCTTTATTCAAAAAGTTGGGTTCTTACATCTGGGTTGTTGGATCATGGATCCATAACGTCTAGATGCTCGAATCTAGCATTTTGTGAAATCTGAAAAACTGAAAAAGTCGTCTGACATCCATATATCGGACCTCAGAAATCTGTGTGTATTAGATGTTTAGTGTTGTTTTTGTTTTGGACTTGTTCTCTGCCATGTAGGCTTTCATCTGGATCTTGAATTAAGGTTATAGCATGTTTAGATTGCATTTTATAATCAGTCAAACTGAGTTGACCGGCCACGAAACTTGGTTTCTGGGTAAACCCAGAATTTCCAGAACGCTTGACAAGTTTTTGCAGTCGCTAGATCTTGTTATGTTTAAGCTGTTATGTGATGTTGTGGGTTTTATCTTGTAGACTGACATGCAGGCTATACATATATGCCTTAAGATCACTCAGATCCGTAGCCTAATCGTAGAAATTAATGGTCAAACTATCGTTGACCAAATCGCTCAAGAACATTTCGAAAACCGAAATGTTCAAGAACAATCGGACTACTACTTTGACCTACCATATGTTTCACGTGTGATGTTGTTAAGTTTTTATTATGTGATATAGTGGTACACTGACATAAGGACTATAGACAGAAATCATAAAACCACTAAACTAATGACCAGAACCCTTAGATAATTGAGCTCAAAAGGAGACACTCGAATCGCTTGGGGTTTCGGGTTATCCAGAAACCCAGCATGATCCGGACAAAGATGTTCCAGACCGGATCTTCATATCATGATGTTGTATGATCGCGTTGTTGATTTTTAATGGTAGTGTTGCAAAGCTACTACAACATAAACGTTTAATTAAGCCCAGAAAGCGTTAGGAACCTAGATCAAATGTTGGTCAAGCCTCCTACCTTAGTGTCTGACTTGAAGGCTCAAGAATCAATTAAGAACACCTAAATGCCGGTTACGTAGATTATAGGGCCCTTTTTAATTATTTAATTTCCAAAATGATTATTTTAATTAAATAAATAGAAAAAATGATTTTTAATTATTAAAATACATAATAAATTTTGAAAATTTATTTTAAAATCAAAAATAGTTTTTAATTATTTAGAGTATATTTCATAAAAATTTAATATTTTTGAATATAATGGTATTTAATTTATTTAATTATAATATTAAATAAATTATTTAAAAATGATTTTAATACATGAAAAATAATATTATGGTATAATAAAATATTTTCATTATTTTCATTGACTTTTAATATTTTGTGATGAATTTCATTAATTAATCAATATTAATGATAATTAATTTATTTAATAAATATATTAAATAAATTAAGGAAAAATAGAATTAATGATTTAAAATCATATAAAAATGATTTAAGTGGTATAAAAATATTTTAAGTTATAAGATATAACTTTTGATATTTTGTCATGAAAATATTAATATTTTAATATTAATAGTAATTACCTGGATAATGAATTTAACGGTTAAAAATCATATAAATATAATTTTAAGGTATTAAAATACTTTGATATATTATAAATATATTATAATATTAAGTGATGATTTTCATTAATATTTGATTATAAATAAATATTAATGATAAAAGAATTATATGGTATTTAATTCATTTAAATACGATATTAATAATGGAAAATTAACCTAATAACAACGGAAAGGATATTGTTGCTAATACTAAAATAAAAGACAACATTTTTTATCATTGCAAATCATATCAACTTTCGTTACACATATAAAGAAACGGCAACTTATAATGTTGGTTCTAATCGACGACTTTCGTTGATATTGAAAAATAACCAGCAACAAATATTTTCGTTGTTGATTCAGCATAATGTCGTTGCCAAATAATATAATTAGCAACGAAAATCGTTGCTAAAAAGTTTACATTCCGCAACGAAAGCAAGCTTAGGTAACAATATTCATAATTTACTGCATCAAAAAATTTCGTTGCAAAATGGTGTCAATTGCAACGAAAATGCATGGTCGTTGAAAAAAAAAAGAGTTCATTTCGTTGCCAAATAGCAGGCTTTTGCAACGAAATGGGGTTTTTAGCAACGAAATTTTAAGTATTCTACAACAATACATTTTGTTGCTAAAGGATCGATGTCTCTCAGACGAAAAGCCAAATTTCGCCAGAAAATGTATTACTTTTGCCAACGAAAAAAATACGTTCGTTGCGGAACAATTAGCAACGTTCATTGCGCAATGAAAGATGCAACGACAGTAAAGTCGTTGCCAAAAACCTTTAGCAACGAAATTTGGCACCTTTAGCAAGGAAAATCGGTTGTTGCTAAAGCCCTATTTTTTTGTAGTGGTAATAATTTTAATGTTAATTAGGAAACATTAATCCTAATTTTAAAGTTATAAGTAATTAGAAAATTCTAATCTAATTACGAAATCTAATTTATAAATTAGAAAATTATTTTTCTATTAAAAAACCCTAATTCGTAGGTTATAAACCTAATAACCAATTACGACCCTAATTGCTAAATTCACGATTTTAATTAGGAAATACTAATCCTAATTAGCAAAATTTAAATTATGATTAAGAAATTTTAATATAATTAGAAAATTCTGATTATAATTTAGAAATATTAATTTTCAATTTTTTAAAACCTAAATTGGAAACTTTAGAAAATAAATTGCAAAGTTAAGGGCTTTACCCTAAACCCTAAAGGGTTCAAACCCTAAACCCAAACCCAAACCCTAAACTCTAAGGGTTAGGTCAATTAACATTTATGCCATTAAAACAAAATTCAAAATGACTTTAATGCCCTTCTTGTATTTTTATGAGGTTACTTGCAAATCTTGGCGAAATGGGAGTTGGTGGCCAACTTTAACCACCCCATGTGACTATATCTTACAGAAATCGGCAGCTACCTTCTCCATATAGATACATTATAGCAAAATATATAGTTTATAGAGAGAAAGAATGCACACTTTAAATTTTTTAAACCATCCAAGACATTCTCTCTCTAAGATTTCGGGAATGAGAGTGAAAAGGGTATGAGAAGTTATGACATGATCAGATCGTAGCTTTCCATAACAGGATCAAGGATCCGAAAATCTAGATCAAACTAGAAAGGTATAAGAACCCTAATTTTTAAAATCTTGTGTTTTGATGTTAGTTGTTGGTTAGATATGTGTTAGAAGGTGCCTTTTAGAGATCTTGGTTGTTGGATCATGGATTCATAACATCTAGATGCTCGAATCTAGCATTTTGTGAAATCTGGAAAAACTGGAAAAAGTCGTCTGACATCCATATGTCAGACCTCAGAAATCTGTGTGTATTAGATGTTTAGTGTTGTTTTTGTTTTGGACTTGTTCTCTGCCATGTAGGCTTTCATCTGGATCTTAAATTAAGGTTACAACATGTTTAGATTGCATTTTATAATCAGTCAAACTGAGTTGATCCGCCATTTAAACTTGGTTTCGGGTAAACCTGCAATTTCGTAACGCCGACAAGTTTTTGCAGTCGCTAGATCTTGTTATGTGATGTTGTTGGTTTTATCTTGTAGACTGACATGCAGGCTATACATATATGCCTTTAGATCACTCAAATCCGTAGCCTAATCGTAGAAATTAATGGTCAAACTATCGTTGACTAAATCGCTTAAAAACATTTCGAAAACCTGTAAATGTTCAAGAACGATCCGCATTTACTACTTTGGACCTACCATATGTTTCATGTGTGATGTTGTTAAGTTTATATTTTGTGATATAGTGGTACACTGACATAAGGACTATAGACAGAAACCATAAAACCACTAAACTAATGACCAGAACCCTTAGATAATTGAGCTCAAAAGGAGACACTCGAATCGCTTTGGGTTTCGGGTTATCCAGAAAACCCCGCACGATCTCGACAAGATTCCGGGAGACCGGATCTTCATATCATGATGTTGTATGACCAAGCGTTGTTGATTTTTAATGGTAGTGTTGCAAAGCTACTACAACATAAACGTTTAATCAAGCCCAGAAAGCGTTATAAACCTAGATCAAATGCTGGTCAAACCTCCTACCTTAGTGTCTAACTTGAAGGCTCAAGAACAAATGAAGAATTTATACGATTTTACTCGCCGCTATAGGCCCCTTTTTAATTATTTAATTTCCAAAAATGATTATTTTAATTAAATAAATCAAAAAAAATAATTTTTAATTATTATAAATACATAATAAATTCCAAAAATTTATTTTAAAATCTGAAAAAATAGTTTTAATTATTTAGAGTATATTTCATAATAATTTAATATTTTTGGAATATAAATTGTAATTAATTTTTTAATTATAATATTAAATAAATTATTTAAAATGATTTTAATACATGAAAAATCATGAAAAATAATATTTTTGTATAATAAAATATTTTCAGCTTATTTTCAAAGGACTTTTAATACTTTGTGATGAATTTCATTAATTAATCAATATTAATGATAATTAATTAATTTAATAAATATATTAAATAAATTAAGGAAAAATAGATTTAATGATTTAAAAATCATATAAAAATGATTTAAGTGGTATAAAAATATTTGAAGTTATAAGATATAACTTTTGATATTTTGTCATGAAAATATTAATATTTTAATATTAATAGTAATTCTTCGGATAATGAATTTAATTCGCTTTAAAAATCATATAAATATGATTTTAAGGTATTAAAATACTTTGATATATTATAAATATATTATAATATTAAGTGATGATTTTCATTAATATTTGATTATAAATAAATATTAATGATAAAAGAATTATGTGGTATTTAATTCATTTAAATATGATATTAATAATGGAAAATTCATTTAAAAATAGTAATAATTATTTAAAAATTATTACTTAACTTATGAAAAATATGTTGACTGATAATAAATTATCATAGATAATGGTTAAGTGTTTAGACAGAGTTTAATTGAACTTAAACTCGCAATAAAGTGCGACTAGACCATCGGGACGTTAGAACTTTGTCGAACTCAAGTCAGACTGAAATAGTTTGACCTAATAATGAGTCTTATGTGTGTTATAGATTGATAGGATTATGTGTTATGTGTTATGTGTTTAGGTTATTCTATGTATGTCTATATATATATAATAATAATATTATATTGTGATAATATTATTCTAATATTGGAGATCTATATTACTAATATTAGGTCTTCAGATAAAGCGTTATAAATTGCGTAGAGATAATCAACGGTTCAGGCAAGTTTAATTTTACTTAACTCTATTAAGAGTTGTTTCATTCAGATATGCTTATGGTTAATCATTGATGGTTGCCATGAATTGTACTATGTACATATTGCATGTATAAGTCAGGTATGAAAGGCTGATCACCTTCTTTACCAGTTGGTTCAGATATATTTGTTCATGTATAATACTTGTTCAGTCAAAAGTTTGTTCCTGCTAGTTCACAATTATATTGTAGAATTATAGCCAGTTTATTATTCAGACACATTCAATCATGATATATCATTATATTATTGAACTTAAACTTGCTGGGCAACTTTCATGCTTACCCTTGCTATATCATGATAAAACATTGCAGATAAGGCGAATGCGTTTGGATACAGGAAAAGAATAATGTCAAGTTCAGCTTGGGATAAAATGTGCAGCTAATTTGTAATAGTATATTTTGATAATAATGTATTATGTTAGATAGTTTATGAATGTTGTATAAGTTAAGGTTACTCAATTTCCGGAAATAGTGTGTAATGTATTGTATAAATAATTTATGTTTATATCTTCCGCAAATAGTAATAGTGTTAGAATGATCGAATCGGATCTGCGGTGATTCGGGACCTCAGATTCGGGGCCCTCACAGTCATTGCAGAGTATTTCAAATTATCAAATCAATAATTCATATTATTTGAATAATATTATTATTTACATTATTGACAATGTCTAGAAAGTTCTATCGAGGAAAGGGGTTTGGTCACCTAATTGAGCGCCAATAGGGAGAAATCCTTATCGGAAAGCCCCCTCTTTCCTGGGAATGACCTGGTCGTCAATATTGTAATTTTGTAATATTATTTGTGAATAATTAATTGTTGATATATATGATAAGAAAAAATTTATTCGAAGTGGATTTAAACTAAGGAATTTTTGGCATGTGACATTTGTTGAAAGTTGGTATTTTATCTTTTCCGATAAAATAATTCATTCAAATATATTATTATAATATTACATTATAGTAGTATGATGTAATTATATAATAGTACGTTTTTTATAATTTGAATGGTAGCATTATTATAGTAAATTCATGGTATAAAAGTAAAAGGAGGTGGAAGAGAACAAATTGAATTTGAATTCTTATAATGCAAGCGATGATGTCATCGGAAGATGAGGTAAGCAATGATGTAATATGATCGATGATGTCATAAATTATGGCAAAAAGACTATTTTACCCTTACTCTGCCAAGCCTATAAATAGAAGCTCATTTCTTCATTATTTTTCACCAATTCATTCAAGATATAGAGAGAGAAAGTATAAAGAGAATAAGAGAGAAAGAAGAAGAGTATTCTGTTACTACACTATTGCAGTATCCAATCTCCTACTAAGGTAAGGGGTATTATTCTTTCGTATTCATGAAGAGAGTTATTTTCATTTAATACTTGTAAGGGTTGTTATTCCATTCTTTATTATTATATTGGAATAACATGTCTATGCGAAGTACCGCATACATGGTGAAATTCTTCTGTTATTCCATTCTTTATTATTCTGTTGGAATAACTTGTCTGTATGGTCTATCGCATGCCTGGTGAATTCTGTTGTTATTCCATTCTTTATTATTCTGTTAGAATATCCTGTCTGTGCGGATTACGCATGACCTGGTTCCATTCTTTATTATTCTGGTTGAATATCCTCGTCTCATGCATGTTTACGTATGATCCGTTCCATTCTTTATTATTATGTTAGAATAACTCGCCTACGTGGATTACCGCATGGCGCAAAAAAATCTATTTGCAATTTCATATATTCTATTATACTAAGTTGGTTAAAGTTTGGCTTCTATACTCCATGAAATTAGTAGAATATCCTCGGATATTTCAAGCTTCATCCAAAGATCTTTTCATGGAAATATTCTTCCGAGCACTCTTGAATTTTACTCCACAAAACAAAGATCATGTTGATAATTTGACGTTATTGATTTCTGGATAAATTAAATTATAAATCTTTACAAATTTATCCTTGAACTTGTTTTATTGAATTCTTATATCATTGTCATCATCCTCATGTTTATAATATGTTGAAAGTCATCTGTGGCCTGTAGTGCATAGATGGACTTGGTATGATTATGACCAGGGATTATTCGGTATAATCATGACCGTAATGTTACAAATGTTGTGGTAAAAGTCCTCATTGGCCCGTAGTGCATTGATGGACAGTTGTTGGTATGATCATGACCATTGATGAAAACACAAATATCCATGGCCCGTAGTGCATGGATAATTTATGGTCGTGATACTAATGAATATCCTTGGTCGTAGTGCAGGGATGATGTGGATTATTTATTAAGTTGAGTCTCAACAATAAAAGTGATGAAAAACCTTTTAAATCATAGAAGATAGTAGATTTTATTTCATACTTTACTCTTCTAATGGATTGCTTGTTCCGCTGCAGTTAAACTTGATGTTTGTTATATTTTATCAGTTTAACACTGTTAAAGGCTAACGATAAATTATTCTGCATTATCTTAGTCATAATATTTCTTACTAGGCTAGTTGAGCTCACCCTTTCGCTTTCATTGTTCTCTTCAAGAAATGAAAACGTAGCCGGGACTAGTCGGGGAACGGAGTGACGGTCCAGATGATAGCATTAATAGTCCTCACTATTCTAGTGTGATAATAAATGTATTGAGGACTCCATTTGAGTGGAATATTGTCTAGAAAATAATATTCGTATCAAAACTCTCAGTTATGTCTTGTCGTATTCTACATGACAGTTATATTATTAAGTTGTATTTGAATTTTGTACCATCTATTTGGCGACTCAAGATGGGTGATGTATACCTATTTTGGGGGCGTCACAGTTGGTATCAAAGCTTAGGGATATGATCCCTGGCTGATATATGAGACAAGAACTAGGCGGGGAGAGACGGGGAATTCCTTCACTAGTATGATCTACCTAAGTTTATTTGGTATTTAATTGGTCGGTTAGAGTAAAGGAATAATATGTTGCATGTCAATTAACCCTTGTTTTGTGGCAGTATTTAAAAATAACATCCGAGAATGTTGAGAATAGCAATGGAGCACAGGAGACCGTTGAGTCTCCACAGATCAATAATTAGGATAATGTGCATCAAGATGGCGACAATCCTCATGCAAATAACAACAATGACCAATTCATGCAACATCAGGCGAGAGCGGCTCCTGTCCAAAATGTAGGTGGAAACACTGGAAACTCTCGGACGGTCACCGCTAAATAGTTCAAGGAGCTGGGACCACCAAAGTTTATTGGAGAGCCAAAACCACTTAAGGCGGAAGCATGGATAAAGCAGATCACCAAGATATTTGATGTCTTGGGATGCTCCGAGGAGCAAAAGGTTCCTTTGCCACCTTTATGTTGCGAGGAGAGGAGACATCGGGTGGGAATCGAGAAAGCGTACTCAACCCGCCGCACCAAGATGTCTTGGGTGAAGTTCCAAGAACTATTCAACGACAAGTACTTTCCCAAAAGTATTCGTCACATGAAAGAGGTAGAGTTCATCAAGTTGGAGCGAAAACAATACGACCGTGTCGCAAAGACGGGCTAAGTTTCACCGAGTTGTCCCAAATATGCCTCACTTGGTTGATAATGAGGAAAGAATGACGCGGATGTTTCTAAGAGGTTTGAAACCCGAGATACGTCAATATCTAATTTCTCATAAAATATGTGTGTATTCAGTTATTGTAAATAGGACTCAATTATTGGAGCACGATAACGAGTCAACCCAACCAAGAGAAAGCAGCTAGTAAAATGATAATACCAGTAGTAGCAGTCATTGAAGCGATGACAACAAACGTGGAGGGAATCAACATGCCAGAAATGGTAACCACTTCGGTGGTAATCATGGCCAAGACAATAAAAGTGGACATTTCAAGAAGAGGAGATTCAACAATGATGGAAAGACGTCATCACCAGCACCCGTTGTTAAGGAAGGAGAACGACCACCTATCATATGCTTCAAATGCGGAGGGGAGGGACATATCAGTCCAAACTGCGTGATGCCATCCAAAGCGTGTTATAATTGTGGAAGAGAAGGTCACCTAGCCTGATTTTGTCGTGCACCGAAGACAAGTCCAGTTGGAATGGTGACACAAAATACCGTCCCAGACAAGTCAAAACTAGTAGTTCAAGGGAGAGCGTTTGTTGTGACCTCCCAAAAAGCAAGTAACCCGAACGAGGTCATCACGGGTAAGCTTATCATAAACTCTAGCCAAGTTTATACCTTATTTGATACCGGTTCTACCCATTCTTTTATTTCTCCTACTTGCGCTCAACGATTAAATTTGACTCCAGAGAAATTAGACTTTGACTTATCTGTGGAAACTCCGTTGGGAGAAACCTTCATTACATCCACTATTTATAAGTCCTATTTGGTTCAAATCGGTACCCTCACATTACCTGTCGATCTTATTTCATTAAAAATACTTGTATTTGACGTGATTCTAGGGATTGATTGGTTAACTACTCATCATGCAAAAATTGATTATTTTCGTAAGGTTGTTAGCTTCCATATTCCTAACCAACCTATTATGTGAATTCAAGCAACCAAACCATTAAAATCAATCACTGTCATCTCAAGCCATAAAGCTATTCATTTATTGAAAAATAGATGTCAAGCTTTCTTAGCTCATGTAACAGATTTAAACAAAAATACGTCAGATTTAAATGATATTTCTATTGTTAATAAATTTACCGACGATTCCCAAGAAGAGTTTCTGCCTACCCCAGGCGTAAAATTGAATTTTGTATCAACCTTGAACCCGGTACAAAACCCATTTCCAAAGCCCCATATCGAATGGCTCCTATTGAACTTCAGGAGTTAAAGACCCAATTGCAGGAATTGTTAGACATTGGTTTTATTCGTCCTAGTACGTCTCCTTGGGGTGCTCCTGTTCTATTCGTGAAGAAGAAAGATGGGAGTATGCGACTTTATATTGACTACCGGGAGTTGAACAATGTCACCATCAAGAATAGGTATTCGTTACCTCGCATTGATGACCTGTTTGATTAGTTGTAAGGAGCATAATTCTTTTCAAAGATTGATCTTCGTTTTGGATATCATCAGCTGAATGTTAAAACTGAGGATATTCCAAAGACTGCCTTCAGAACTCGGTACGGGCATTATGAAATCTTAGTCATGTCTTTTGGATTGACTAATGCTCCTGTTGCCTTCATGGATATGATGAACCGAGTATTCAAGGAATATTTGGATCACTTTTTGGTCGTCTTTATTGATGACATCCTCATATATTTCAAAAGCCGTGAAGATCATGAGCAACACTTGAGGCTGATAATCTAAAAGCTTCGTGAAAACAAGCTTTATGCCAAGTTGAAGAAATGTGAGTTCTGGCTTGAAGAAGTAGCATTCCTTGGGCACGTAGTATCAAGTCATGGAATATCTGTTGACCCGGCAAAGATTGAAGGAAGCTATTCAAAGCTGGGAGCAACCTAAATCAGTGACCAAAGTACGTAGCTTTCTCTGCTTAGCTGGTTATTATCGGAGATTCGTAGAAGGGTTTTCTCGAATCGCTACTCCATTAACTCAGCTGATTCGGAAAGATACAAAATTCAGTCGGAGTGTGGAATGTGAGAAGAGTTTTCAAGAACTCAAGAGGAGACTCATTTCAGCACCTGTTCTGTGACACCCCCAAATCCCTGTACTTCATTACCTCAAGATTTGGTGTTCACGTAATCAAAACATTCATATTTAACTACCCAATTATAATAAATTGAATAATAAAAACCTGCCCATACAGGATTACTTAAATAAAAAAATTATCTCCCAGGTTCTCTAACCTTTAATACAATCATTCAAGTACGAAAATAAAATTATTACATCACATCATTATTAAAAGTCTATCATTAATGATAAAACAAATTACAAGTCTTCATCACTTGTACATTTTTCCCTTTCCTTTGCTAGTTGTAGGTTTATCTACCTTCTCATTCATAGCTGCAATAAATGTATAAATATGAATGAGTGAGCAAACAAAGCTCACTTAAGATAAGAATAAATTTCTTTACAACATTTGCCAAATAATAAGCTCAATAGAACTAAATGATATGTTCTATTAACTTTTCAACATTTGCCAAATAATAGGCTCTATAGAACTGAATAATTTGTTCTATTAACTTTACAACATTTGCGAAATAATAGGCTCAATAGAACTGAATGATATGTTCTATTAACTTTTCAACATTTGCCAACTCATAGGCTCTATAGAACTGAATAATTTATTCTATTAACATTCTTAAATAAACTACTGAGGGTCAAGTGACCATGAACCATGTTCACAGTTATAAGTAATCTTTCAACTTTAACTTTAACAGTCATATGACTATAAGGACTCCACGTACTCAGGGGGATCAATCCTTTATACAATGTATTGTGCACAACCATTTCAACGCTAAGCGTAAACCCCTAAACATAGAGTTGTTCATCTCAGTATATAGAGTACAAGTCCACACCAGAGAAAGTTTGGTTTGGATAAGATTTCAAGGGTAATTGAAGTTTAATGATCATCAACGAGGGAACAAGTTGAATCCACAATGTTTGATAATACAACAATTGTTTAATAACAACATAACTTAGAACATTTGAGAATCATAAATGAACTGATTCTATACATCTAACTCATGCTTGAAATAACTATAGAGCATAAGTATTCAATAGAATGAATAAAATGGTTAACCTTTGCTTGAACAGTAAAATAAGCTAGGTTCAAGATTTATAATATTTAGAAATGAATTCCTGAATTGTAAGAAACTTGCTTAACTGTAAACAAGTAGAATGAATCAATCAATTGAGAATTTTCAATAATACTAGAGTTAGAGTTTGCTCAAATGAATTTTGGAAACAATAACATTTGATATAAAAAGCTTGCTCAATCAAAAGCATGCATTTATAAATATAGGACTAACTCAACGAAAATAAAGAGTTAAAAGAAATGTATAAACGTAACAAACTAACTCAATGAAAGTATGGAGTTAGAAAACTTACCTCGAGCGTAAGCTAAAATATTAAACTCGCGTTCACCAAAACACAGTATTAAAATCATAACATCCATTAGACATACTCATATTCACGTTTCAATATAAAACGCATTACTAGCTAAACTTGTTATTTTAACATAAGTCTTGTGCTACACTTTACATTTCAGAATTCCCAAGTGTTAATCATCATAACACTTAACTATCGTTCATTGTATAAACTATGTTATCACATAAAGCATTTTTGATTAAATAATCATTTTTGCAACTTTGCTCATACTAACCACAACTGACTATGTTATGTTAACCTTAACATTACATACTTAACATGTTAACAAAATCTCAGATCATGTTATGACATTTCCCCAATTCGCAGAATTAGCGTAAGTCGAGATCTCAAATCTGTAGTATA
The DNA here is from genome assembly GCA_020205615.1 of Panax quinquefolius. NCBI lineage: Eukaryota > Viridiplantae > Streptophyta > Magnoliopsida > Apiales > Araliaceae > Panax > Panax quinquefolius. Next base: position 107,213,606 of record CM035167.1, read on the forward strand.
TGCAATTTGCCATACACAAAGGCTTGGGACCTCCAGAGTCGCTACTGCTTTTTGCCTTAAGACTTCCAAGCAAATTGCTACCGATGTTCGATGACGCAGTAGAAGGCTAAGAACAAAGAGTTTAATTTTATCCCAACAAACACAAATTTCAACCAATGATGTAGAATATTAACATGTAGAATAAATACAACAATATCATAAACATGATTGCTCACATTTACAACCAACTAGCACAATTTAACACTAACTACAACTATTTTAATTTCTCAAAACTCATGTTTTTCAAGCAAAAACTCCATTTTCGAGTTCCTTCACAAAATTGAACACTATGATTTCAATTCTTGTCCAAATTACCTCATTCCAATTATGTTATACTCATACCTCATTGAACTAACATATGCAAGCCTTAATTTACAGTTTAATATAAGAATTGACCATCTAAATTGGTACTTTTCATGAACACATGAAAACATATATATAAACATACATTGTAAAAACTTTTTCTTCCATTGTTAAACGAATTTAGCATACCATTGTTGTTTAAACAAAATCTCTAATCACTATATACTCATATAATCACAAGTAATCCATTGTAAAGCAACAATTCAAAATATGAAATTCACAGAACATGAAAGTTTGCCATAAAACCCATATATATATATATATAATACTAATGTTCTATAAAAATACCTTGAAGTTGCTTGCAATCCTTGTTAAACACACTGAAATTGTTGTAAAATTCCTTGGTTTCTCTCCAATTCTCTCTCAATTCTCTGTATGTTCTTAGCAACTGACCAAAGAACTGAAAACTTTTAAGCGTAAAAGAAATATAAAAACCAATATGGCCTTAATTCACCTATTAAATATATCACTTAATACATATAACGTACATATATTATAATTATTATTTTATATATTATATTTATTTTAAAAATCTAGAAATTCCAAAAGCCATAAGGCTTTTTTGGCAAACCCTTTTATTTTATTAAAGAATTAATATATTAAGCCTTGTTTGGTAAACACTAAAATAAATTACTTTAATTTATTTTAACGACTCCTTATAATATAGTTATTTGTCACACTATATTAATCAAGCTTTCATATTTATTTTAATTAACTCAAATCACAATTAATTAAATAAATCCTTTAATCACATAACACAATACAAATAATATATCATTTAATTGAAATATCAATATAATAATCATTTCCTTAATTCATTAATTATTTATTTAACAAATAATTCTCCAAATAATATTAAATCAATAAAACAAATATTCTCTTACCGATAATCACATTCATTAAATATTTATATAACTCAATAAATATTTAAAATTACATTTAAAATTCTGGAATGTCACATCATTCCCTCCTTAAAAGGATTCTGTCCTCAGAATCACAATTCAAACAACCAAATCGTCACATTCTTCCCTACTTACAAAGATTCTGTCCCCAGAATCGAAGACATAGATTAAACAAATAACTTAGGGTAACTTTTCATCATTTCAGTTTCGAGTTCCCACGTTGCCTCTTCGACATTGTGGTTTCTCCATATCACCTTCACAGAAGGTATCACTTTATTTCTGAGCACTTGTTCTTTCCTGTCGACTATCTGGATAGGAACTTCTTCATAAGATAAATCTTTATCGAATTGCAATGGTTCGTACTCAATCACGTGTTTGTAATCGGGTTTATATGGTCGTAACGCCAAAATATGAAAAACATTATGAATATTTTCCAATTTTGAAGGTAGAGCTACCTCGTAAGCCACTTCCCCTACTCTTCGTAGTATTTCAAATGGTCTAATAAATCTTGGGTTGCGCTTTCTTTTCTTGCCAAAATGAATCTTCCCCTTCCAAGGAGAAACTTTTAGGAAAACGAAATTTCCTACTTCAAATTCGCGATTCTGCCTATGTTGATCGGCATACTTTTTTTGTCGGTCTTGGGCTTCTACCAATATTGTCTTGATGAGTTTGACAACTTCAAAGAGCTTGTTGTACCAGCTCGTCCTAACAAATAAGCGCTCACCAACTTCATCCCAAAGACAAAGGAGTTCTCAGACTTTCTACCGCATAATGCCTCGTAAGGTGGCATACCGATGCTGGCATGGTAACTGTTGTTGTAGGCAAATTCTATCAACGGTAAATGTTCATCCCAGCTTGCTTTGAAATCCATGATGCATGCTCTCAGCATATCTTCCAACATTTGGATTGTTCGTTCACTCTGCCCGTCGGTTTGTGGGTGATATTATGTACTCATTCGCAACTGTGTTCCCATACATTCTTGTAGTCTCTTCCAGAAGTTTGATGTGAACCTTGGATCTCTATCTGACACAATTGACACTGGAACTCCATGTCTTGACACGATCTCTTTAACATACAGTTTCATTAGCTGATCAAGATTAAATCTAATCTTTATTGGCAAAAAGTGTGCAAATTTTATCAATCTGTCCACTATCACCCATATCGTATCGTATCCTTTCTAAGTCATTGGAAGTCCTACCACAAAATCCATTGTGATATGTTCCCATTTCCATTCCGGTATTTCCAACGGTTGAAGTAACCTGCTTGGTCGTTGATGTTCAGCTTTCACTTTCTGACACGTCAAACATTTTGCAACGCATTCTGCAACGTCTCTTTTAATATTCGACCACCGAAAATGACGCCGCAAATCTTGATACATCTTTGTACTTCCTGGATGAATCGAATATCTTGTGATGTGTGCTTCGATCAAGATTTCGTCTTTAAGCTCTAGTACTGATGGAACCCAAATTCTTTCCTTGAATCATAGTAGTCCTTTAGTATCGATCTTGTATTTTACAACGCTACCCTCAATCATATTCTCTTCTATCGTTTCGCATTCTCTATCTTGTAGTTGAGCACTCTTCACTTTGTCCACCAAAGTTGGACTGTATCTATCTGGAATAGTCGTTCATCGAATTCCTTTGGAAATTTGATTTCCAATTCTAGCTTTGCCATTGCTGAAATAAGCTCTTCATGCGTAGTTATCAGCATCAACTTCTCCCGACCTTTTCTGGTCAAAGCATCTACAACCACATTCGCTTTGCTTGGGTGATAAAAGATCTCACAATCGTAATCCTTTATCAATTCCATCCATCTCCTTTGCCGCATATTCAGGTCTTTCTGTGTGAAAATATACTTCAGACTTTTATAATCTGTGTAGATTTCACATTTCTCTCCATAGAGATAGTGTCTCCATATCTTGAGAGCAAACACTACTGCAGCCAATTCCAAATCATGGGTCGGATAACCTTTCTCATAATCTTTAAGTTGTCTTGATGCATACGCAATAACTTTTCCGTTCTGCATAAGAACACATCCCAACCCTTTGTGTGAGGCATCACTATACACCACAAAGTTACCTGTACTATCTGGTAATGACAACACAGGTGCCATGCTTAATTTCTTCATCAAATCCTGGAAACTTTCTTCACATTTCTCCGTCCAAACAAATTTCATAAATTTTCCGGTCAAATTTGTTAATGGAGTAGCTATCTTAGAAAAATCTTGAATAAATCGTCTGTAATAACCGGCCAGTCCCAAGAAACTCCTCACTTCCGACGGTGTTCTTGGTTGTTCCCAATTTATTACAGCTTCCACTTTTGATGGATCCACGGAAATCCCATCTTTGTCAATCACATGCCCAAGAAATTGTACACGATCTAGCCAAAATTCGCACTTAGAGAATTTCGTGTACAACTTTTCTTTTCTTAGTGTTTCCAATGTCAAACGTAAGTGTTCCACGTGTTCTTCCTGAGTTTTGGAATACACTAGAATGTCGTCGATGAATACCACTACAAACTTGTCTAAGAATGGTTTAAACACTCTATTCATCAAATCCATGAATGCAGCAGGTGCATTGGTTAAACCAAAAGACATCACTAGAAACTCGTAATGTCCATACCGAGTTTTGAATGTCGTTCGTGGTATATCCTCCTTCCTCACTTTCAACTGGTGATACCCACTTTTCAAATCTATTTTCGAGAAATATTTAGCACCCTTCAACTGATCAAACAAGTCATCTATTCTTGGTAATGGATATTTGTTTTTAATAGTGACTTTGTTTAATTCTCTATAATCAATGCAAAGACGCATTGACCCATCCTTCTTCTTCACGAAAACACTGGCGCTCCCCACGGTGATACGCTTGGTTGAATATACTTTTTATCTAACAATTCTTGCAACTGTACCATTAGTTCCTTCATTTCTACTGGAGCCATTCTGTACAGGGCCTTCGATATCGGTGCTGTCTCCGGTACTAAGTCGATCACGAACTCAATTTCTCAGGCGGAAGTCCTGACAAATCCTCTGGAAACACATCCTCAAATTCCCTCACCACTGGTATCTCTTCCAGATTCATATTCTTTTTCTGAGTATCGACTATGTAAGCTAAATAGCCCACACAACCTTGAATCAACAATTTCTTGGCCTGTATAATCGTCAGACATTTCATTTGTCTAGGCGATTTGCTACCATAGAATACTACCTTTGACAGAGTCATAAGGTTTACACATTTCTTTTGGCAATCAATTACCGCTCCATATTTGAACAGCCAATTCATTCCCAAAATAACATCAAACTCTCCCAATCTAATCGGAATCAAATCTACCATTAGGATATTCTCCTTAATGTTCACCCTATAGTTCTTGTATACGAATCTAACAGGGATTATCTCTTTATTTTCAATCTCTATGTTCAAAGGAAAATTCAGTTCTTCTCTAGGCAATTCTAACCTCTTAGCAAATTCATCAGAGATAAACGAGCAAGTAGCACCTGAATCAAATAATACATAAGGATCAATATCATTGATTGGGATAATACCTGACACGACATCCTTCGATTGCACAGTATCTTGCACAATCATGTTGAAGGTTCTAGCTGTGGGTTTGTTTGATGATGTGCCTCCATTGTTACCTCCATAATATTACTTTTGGTTGTCACTCCATCCTTCTTCTTAGGGCATTCACGAGCAAAATGATCCTTGGATCCGCACATGAAGCATACATTCTTCTTAGGTTGTGTGCAATTTGGGGCAATATGACCCTCCTGGCCACAATTGAAGCATACTCATTTCCCCATCAAGCACGCACCCTTGTGAAACTTACCGCATGTAGCACATGCTTCAAACTTCTTGATCTGTTGGTTACCCTGCTGGTTTCCAACACCCACGTTTCCATTCCACTTCATCTTCAAGTTGTTGTTGTTGTTGTTATTGTTTTTGTTGTTGTTTCCACCACTACCACCTCTATTCTTGATTTCCACCTCGTTCTTCTTCTTTTTCTGTTCCTGATTGAACTTTGTCACTGCCTCGCCTCCACCTTCAGCGAATATTGCTTCCTCCATTACTGCTGCAAAAGTCTTCAATTGAAATAGGGAAACCCTACTGTACACCCAGGGCTTTAGTCCCTGTTCAAACCTCTTCTCCTTGCGTTCGTCCGTGCTGACTTGATAAGGCGCAAACCTCACCAACTCATTGAATTTAGTGGCATACTCAGATACCGTCATCGTTCCCTGCCTCAGTTCCAGAAATTGTACTTCCAGCTGACCCTTCAAACTCTCGGGAAAATAGGTCTCGAAGAATATCTCCTTAAACCTATCCTAGGTTATCATCCCTGGTCCTTCTCGAGTTTTATTGGCCTGCCACCAATAACTAGCTTCTGCTTTCATCAAGAATGTTGTGAAAGCAGTCTTCTGATCATCTCCTACCCTAGCAACATCGAACACCTTCTCTATTTCCATAATCCAAGTCTGTGCCTCGACTGGATTCACTGACCCTCGAAATTTAGGTGGTCCAACCGCCTTGAACTCCTTAAACATTGTTCCTTGGTTCTGTGGTTGATTCTGCAACGCTCTTGTCAGCAACGTCACTAATTGTTGAACTGGGTTAGCATCAACATTGTCGTTATTGTTGGTTCCTTCGTTGGTTCTCTGTCATGGTGGTTGACGTCTTGGAAGCATTTTCTATTTAAAAATACACCCATTAGATTATTACTCAACTCTTTAAGTAATTTCTACTTAACTTGCTTCTACAAAAAAAAAATAACCACAAATCACATAACACTTTGAATAAAATAACAACTTTTATTTATTCATAACCTCTTTGAAAACATAAAACAATAGCATTACTGCTATTTACATTACTTCCTGAACTACAAAAGTTTCAAGACAACATCATTCCCATATCCCATATGTTTCATAACACTTGGGATTTACAATTTACTTAACATTTTATTTATCGTACAACAACTACGATGTTCTACTAAGATACTGCTTAGCCTTACTATGTTCTTCCTCCATGACTCGGAACATTGTTCTGCGATCTAATACGTAGGATGGCAGCATCTCGAACTGAATAGGATATTCCATGACCCGATCCTGAGCTCGATTAACCATGGTGTTGAATTCTCTATTCATCTCTTCCATCTTCATTCTCTTTGCGTGTGCGTCTTTCACTGCTATCCCGGCTCGTTGAAACATTACTTCATATGCGTCCTCGGCTCTTGTCCTCTTCGAAAATTCTTCCCTTAGCTTATTCTTCAATTCAGCGACCTCCTCGATCAGTTGGTCTTTCTCTCCTTCAGTCCGTTCTAGCTTTTCCTCGACATTTGTCAGTCGTTCCTCACGATCTAGAATCTCATCGTCTTTCTGCGTCATTACAGTCTGTTTTTCAGCTACTATCTCTTGCAATTCCTCAATTGTATCCTGAAGTTCCACGTTATGGTTGTAGACTTCATCGTACATTCGAGCAGCTATCGAGGTTAGTGGAGTCTCCTCCTCCTCGTCCTCATCATCCTCATCCTCTTGTGGCAACTCAACGGGATCCTCCTCATCCGTCTCCACATCATCATCCTCGCCTTTCAACCATCGTGATTAATCTGGCCGACTCCCGTGGCGATGAGTTGTTCCCAACTAACATGAATGTCTCGAGGCTCCTCCTCTATAGGCATCTGAGGTCTATCCTCCCTAGCCTGACTAGATTCTCCGACATTAGTCATCCTTACATCAAAATTTTAAGTTTTAATCATTAATCATTACTACTCGACACTCACGAGCACATAAGTATAAACACATAATCACATAAGTGTTTTATTATTTCTTCCTTAAAACTCGTTAGGAGTTAATCAACACTATCTTTTCAAAGGTTACTTCCTAAGGCTTTTCCCCACCTAAGGTTCATAACCTAAAGCTTTGATACCAACTTGTGACACCCCCAAATCCCTGTACTTCATTACCTCAAGATTTGGTGTTCACATAATCAAAACATTCATATTTAACTACCCAATTATAATAAATTGAATAATAAAAACCTGCCCATACAGGATTACTTAAATAAAAACATTATCTCCCAGGTTCTCTAACCTTTAATACAATGATTCAAGTGAAGAAATAAAATTATTACATCACATCATTATTAAAAGTCTATCATCAATGATAAAACAAATTACAAGTCTTCATCACTTGTATATTTTTCCCTTTCCTTTGCTAGTTGTAGGTTTATCTACCTTCTCATTCATAGCTGCAATAAATGTATAAATATGCAAGAATGAGAAAACAAAGCTCACTTGAGATAAGAATAAATTTCTTTACAACATTTGCCAAATAATAGGCTCAATAGAACTGAATGATATGTTCTATTAACTTTTCAACATTTACCAAATAATATGCTCTATAGAACTGAATAATTTGTTCTATTAACTTTACAACATTTGCCAAATAATAGGCTCAATAGAACTGAATGATATGTTCTATTAACTTTTCAACATTTGCCAAATAATAGGCTTATTTGATACCGGTTCTACCCATTCTTTTATTTCTCCTACTTGTGCTCAATGATTAAATTTGACTCCAGAGAAATTAGACTTTGACTTATCTGTGGAAACTCCGTTGGGAGAAACCTTCATTACATCCACTATTTATAAGTCCTGTTTGGTTCAAATCGATACCCTCACATTACCTGTCGATCTTATTTCATTAAAAATACTTGCATTTGATGTGATTCTAGGGATTGATTGGTTAACTACTCATCATGCAAAAATTGATTGTTTTCGTAAGGTTGTTAGCTTTCATATTCCTAACCAACCTATTATGTGAATTCAAGCAACCAAACCATTAAAATCAATCACTGTCATCGCAAGCCATAAAGCTATTCGTTTATTGAAAAACGGATGTTAAGCTTTCTTAGCTCATGTAACAGATTTAAACAAAAATACGTCAAATTTGAATTATATTTCTATTGTTAATAAATTTACTGACGTATTCCCTGAAGAACTTCCTGGCCTACCCCCAGAGCGTGAAATTGAATTTTGTATCGACCTTGAACCCGGTACAAAACCCATTTCCAAAGCCCCATATCGAATGGCTCCTATTGAACTTCAGGAGTTAAAGACCCAATTGCAGGAATTGTTAGATATTGGTCTCATTCGTCCTAGTACGTCTCCTTGGGGTACTCCTGTTCTATTCGTGAAGAAGAAAGATAGGAGTATGCGACTTTGTATTGACTACCGGGAATTGAACCATTTCACCATTAAGAATAGGTATTCGTTACCTCGCATTGATGACCTGTTTGACCAGTTGCAAGGAGCACAATTCTTTTCAAAGATCGATCTTCTATCTGGATATCATCAGCTGAAGGTTAAAACTGAGGATATTCCAAAGATCGCCTTCGAACTTCCTGATGCAGGCATTATGAATTCTTAGTCATGTCTTTTGGATTGACTAATGCTCCTGCTGCCTTCATGGATATGATGAACCGAGTATTCAAGGAATATTTGGATCACTTTGTGGTCGTCTTTATTGATGACATCCTCATATATTCCAAAAGCAGTGAAGATCATGAGCAACACTTGAGGCTGATACTCTAAAAGCTTCGTGAAAACAAGCTTTATGCCAAGTTGAAGAAATATGAGTTCTGGCTTGAAGAAGTAGCATTCCTTGGGCACGTAGTATCAAGTCATGGAATATCTGTTGACCCGGCAACGATTGAAGCTATTCAAAGTTGGGAGCAACCTAAATCAGTGATCGAAGTACGTAGCTTTCTCAACTTAGCTGGTTATTATCGGTGATTCGTAGAAGGGTTTTCTCGAATTGCTACTCCATTAACTCAGTTGATTCGGAAAGATACAAAATTTGGTTGGAGTGTGGAATGTGAGAAGAATTTTTAAGAACTCAAGAGGAGACTCATTTCAGCACCTATTCTGTGACACCCCCAAATCCCTGTACTTCATTACCTCAAGATTTGGTGTTCACGTAATCAAAACATTCATATTTAACTACCCAATTATAATAAATTGAATAATAAAACCCCCCCATACATGATTACTTAAATAAAACATTATCTCCCAGGTTCTCTAACCTTTAATACAATCATTCAAGTGCGGAAATAAAATTATTACATCACATCATTATTAAAAGTCTATCATCAATGATAAAACAAATTACAAGTCTTCATCACTTGTACATTTTTCCATTTCCTTTGCTAGTTGTAGGTTTATCTACCTTCTCATTCATAGCTGCAGTAAATGTATAAATATGCAAGAGTGAGCAAACAAAGCTCACTTGAGATAAGAATAAATTTCTTTACAACATTTGCCAAATAATAGGCTCAATAAAACTTAATGATATGTTCTATTAACTTTTCAACGTTTGCCAAATAATAGGCTCTATAGAACTGAATAATTTGTTCTATTAACTTTATAATATTTGCGAAATAATAGGCTCAATAGAACTGAATGATATGTTCTACTAACTTTTCAACATTTGCCAACTCATAGGCTCTATAGAACTGAATAATTTGTTCTATTAACATTCTTAAATAAACTATCGAGGGTCATGACCATGAACCATGTTCACGATTATAAGTAATCTTTCAACTTTAACTTTAACAATCATATGACTATAAGGACTCCACGCATCTCGGGGATCAATCCTTCAGATAATATATTGTGCACAACCATTTCAACGCTAAGCGTAAACCCCAAAACATAGGGTTGTTCATCTCAAGATTTAGAGTACAAGTCCGCACTAAAAAAGTTTGGTTTGATAAGCTTTCAAGGGTAATTGAAGTTTAATGATCATCCAACTAGGGAACTAGTTGAATCCACAATGTTTGATAATACAACAATTGTTTAATAACAACATAACTTAGAACATTTGAGAATCATAAATGAACTGATTCTATACATCTAACTCATGCTTGAAATAACTATAGAGCATAAGTATTCAATAGAATGAATAAAATGGTTAACCTTTGCTCAAATAAAGAAAATAAGCTAGGTTCAAGATTTATAATATTTAGAAATGAATTCCTGAACTGTAAGAAACTTGCTTAACTGTAAACAAGTAGAAGGAATCAATCAATAGAGAATTTTCAATAATACTAGAGTTAGAGTTTGCTCAAATGAATTTTGGAAACAATAACATTTGATATAAAAAGCTTGCTCAATCAAAAGCATGCATTTATAAATATAGGACTAACTCAACGAAAATGTTGAATTAAAAGAACTGTATAAACGTAACAAACTAACTCAATGAAAGTATGGAGTTAGAAAACTTGCCTCGAGCATAAGCTAAAATATTAAACTCACATTCACCTAAACACAGTATTAAAACCATAACATCCATTAAAAATACTCATATTCACGTTTCAATATAAAACACATTACTAGCTAAACTTGTTATTTTAACATAAGTCTTGTGCTACACTTTACATTTCAGAATTCCCAAGTGTTAATCATCATAACACTTCACTATCGTTCATTGTATAAACTATGTTATCACATAACGCATTTTTGATTAAATAATCATTTTTGCAACTTTGCTCATACTAACCACAACTCACTATGTTATGTTAACCTTAACATTACATACTTAACATGTTAACAAAATCTCAGATCATGTTATGACATTTCCCCAATTCTGCAGAATTAGCAGAAGTCAGCATCTCAAACTGTGGTATGGTAAGTAATTGCGCATACAAAAACTTGGGACCCACAGAGTCACTATATGTTTTTTTGCCTTGCAGCAAGCACAATTGCTTGCCAGAATGTTCGACAGAGCAGAAGGCTAAGAACGATGTCAGACTTTATCCCAACAAACACAAATTTCAACCAATAGACAGTAATATTAACACGTAGAATAAATACAACAATATCATAAACATGATTGCTCACATTTACAACCAACTAGCACAATTTAACACTAACTACAACTATTTTAATTTCTCAAAACTCATGTTTTTCAAGCAAAAACTCCATTTTCGAGTTCCTTCACAAAATTGAACACTATGATTTCAATTCTTGTCCAAATTACCTCATTCCAATTACGTTATACTCATACCTCATTGAACTAACATATGTAAGCCTCAATTTATAGTTTAATATAAGAATTGACCATCTAAATTGGTACTTTGCATGAACACACGAAAACATATATATAAACATACATTGTCAAAACTTTTTCTTCAACTGTCAAACGAATTTAGCATACCATTATTGTTTAAACAAAATCTCTAATCACTATATACTCATATAATCAGAAGTAATCCATTGTAAAGCAACAATTCAAAATATGAAATTCACAGAACATGAAATTTTGCCGTAAAACCCATATATATATATATATAATACTAATGTTGTGTAAAAATACCTTGAAGTTGCTTGCAATCCTTGTTAAACACACTGAAATTGTTGTAAAATTCCTAGGTTTCTCTCCAATTCTCTCTCAATTCTCTGTATGTTCTTAGCAACTGACCAAAGAACTGAAAACTTTTAAGCGTAAAACAAATATAAAAACTGATATGGCCTTAATTCACCTATTAAATATATCACTTAATACATATAACGTACATATATTATAATTATATTATAATTATGATTTTATATATTATATTTATTTTAAAAATCTAGAAATTCCAAAAGCCATAAGGCTTGTTTGGCAAACCCTTTTATTTTATTAAAGAATTAATATATTAAGCCTTGTTTGGTAAACACTAAAAGAAATTACTTTAATTTATTTTAACGACTCCTTATAATATACTCCCTCCTATTCAGATTAAATGTCTTTTTAGAGAGTTTCATTTTATTCTATATAAGTGTCATTTTGGAATCCCTATGCAACATTGCACTATTTTTTCCTAATTTACCCCTCTATTTAATATGCTTAGTAAATGCAATTCCATGGAACATTGTGGAGAGAGAAATAATTAATTAGGGATACAAAAGATATTTTGTGTTATTTCTTAATAAGTGTGCTTAACTCTAAAAAGACATTTAATCTGAATAGGAGGGGGTAGTTATTTGTCACACTATATTAATCAAGCTTTCATATTTATTTTAATTAACTCAAATCACAATTAATTAAATAAATCCTTTAATCACATAACACAATACAAATAATATATCATTTAATTGAAATATCAATATAATAATCATTTCCTTAATTCATTAATTATTTATTTAACAAATAATTCTCCAAATAATATTAAATCAATAAAACAAATATTCATTTACCGATAATCACATCCATTAAATATTTATATAACTCAATAAATATTTAAAATTCAAGAATGTCACATGTTCTGACAATACCATCTGATACGGAGGGATATGTCATCTACAGTGATGCTTTAGGCAAGGGTTTAGGATGTGTTCTCATGCAACATGGGAAAATCATAGCCTATGCCTCGCGACAACTCAAAGAATATGAGATGAATTATCCTACTCGTGATCTAGAGTTGGCAGCTGTCGTTTTTGCACTTAAAATCTGGAGGCATTACCTGTATGGGGAGATAGTGGAGATCTTTACGGATCATAAAAGCCTCAAATATTGCTTCACTTAAAAGGAACTCAATATGCGGCAACGACGTTGGCTTGAACTGCTGAAAGATTATGATCATACTATTCAATATCATCCTGGTAAAGCGAACGTAGTAGCTGACGCATTGAGTAGAAGATCATATGCGGGTACAAGTGCGATATTGTCAACGCAAAGGCCCATTTTATATGACTTGCAAAGGATGGAGATAGAGTTAAAGACTCCAGGGACCCATATGATGATAGCGAATATACGAGTAGAACTGACTTTAATCGATAAAGTTAAAGATGCTCAAGCTAAAGACCCGGAGCTGATGCGTATGAAGAAGAAAGTGCAAGAAGGTGCTATGCCGGAAGCAAGAATCGATGAAAAAGGAATATTTCGAGTCAACTCCAGACTTTGTGTTCCTAAAGACCCTGATTTAAAGTATAAAATCATGATGGAGGCACACAACACACCATTTGTAATCCATCTTGGGAGTACCATAATGTATCATGATATTCGACATACATTCTGGTGGAGCAATATGAAGAGAGAGATAGCAGAGTTTATCTCAAGGTGTCTAACGTGTCAAGGCGGAGCATCATGTAATAACCATGAATTTTAAGTCACTATATATGTATGTACATTATTGATATTTAAAACTTTGTGTTATACAGTGATTTAATATGTGACAACATATGTGAAGTGGTGCATGGGTCAATTAACATGTATGCTATAGTTATGGATATATACATTTATAGATCTCATTAAAAAATGAAAGCTTCGTAACCTAATTATACATTAGGGGAGACAATTAAATAACCTAAGGGTTATGGTGATAATAAGAGGTTAGTATTTAGTATGTATACTAACTTAAATGGATAATCTTATTATTTCAAGTGACTAATAATTTTAATCCTAATTCTTGTGAACCTAATTAGGTTATGAGCTAAAGTCACATGTATAGGTAATTAAATTTCATAAGATTTGGAATGGAAACCCTAAATAATCAAATTGGATAACATATATTAAAATTGCTAGACTATGTTTATTACATAGCCCAAAACAATTAAGGAGGAAGCCCAAATGAAATAAAATGCAAACCAATACTTAGCCCACTTTATTAAGGGTATTGTAGACATTTGATTAATCAAAATTGGGAATTTAAAATAAAAGCAAAAGGGGGATTTAGGAGAGCTTAGGTCCGGCCACCCTTGTGGCTATATAAGGTAAATATATTTGCTAACCCACTTTCCTTAAATAGCTAATGACCTTACTTTTCTTAACTTCTTACACAAAGTACAATGTTGTCTACACCTCATTGGTGGGAAATCTCACTAAGCATACTTAAGAGAAAGATAAGGAGTTTTGTCTAATGGACAAGAAAGGTGTGGGAGATAATAGCTAGATACACTAAGTGTATCTCTATTTTTTGCAGGTATCCTTTTACTTCATTTTTTCATTTCATTTCATTTCTTCTCTCATTCTTCCTCTTATAATTTTCTCCCAAGCTAGCAACTTCAAGAGAGAGAAAAGGGAGAGAGGTTCGGCCATATAGAGAGAGATAGAGGAGTGCTAGTTTGTTCATGCATCCTAAGTTAATCACTTACTTTGGTAAATCAAGGAAGGTTGCCATTAAATCAAGGTATAACCTAACCTTCATCTTCTTCTTCTACTTTGTTTTTTTTGCTTGAGTTTTGTTGGGGTTATGAACAAATACTCAAGATAGCCTAGTCCTACATATCATCATGTATGGAACTAAGTATCTTGAGTGTTAGATCAAAGGCTTAGAGGAAAAATATGAGCATATGTTCTCCAAGGGTGAAAACTCTTGTTTTCTTCCACTAAATCTTGTGTAACTCAAGTTTTCTAATTTAGATTTGTGATCCGTCAAAGGGGGGAACTAGCTACTTGAGTTATCTAGTAAACCCAAGTGATAGAACACAAATCTAGCAAGTTTTGAATCCTTTGGAGCTGATTTCCCCAAAAATAGCCCACTTGGAATGTTAAGGGTTCAAAAACCCTAAAGTAGCTTCTGTCCCGTTTTTCTTGGATCTGTTTTGGACAGTTTAATGTCCCTTAAAAATAAGAGAAATTTCACAGAGGTACCTTGAGAAGTTATCTACATGTAGGAAAAAGAACGGACACGTTTCGAGTTATAGATTGTGCGTAATGACTATTTCCGTAAAGGACTCCTAAAACTTTACCTTCGAATATCTCACTGTGTCTACACTGGAAAATTCCGAAATTTATACAGTAGGTTCATATATGTTAGGAGAGCATACCTTGACATTTTCAGAATTGTCTGAGCAAAACTCAATTTATTAAAAATGAAGCAAGATCTGAGTGTTTTGGGAACTTTAAAAATACTAGATCATTTTCTAAAATTCCAGAAACATTTGGGGATCCTTGTGGGTTCATATTCTGTCAAAATACAGAAGCTGCGAATTTTTGGAATCAGTTTGCTATTTTTCCTAAAAATGATTAAGTTATGAATAAAAGGAAATAAATAGTTAAATGATGTCTTTAATAAGAAAAATGTGATTTTTATGCTTGAATACTCATAATATATCATATTATGACTATCTTAGAGCACTTTGGTAATTTATGATAAGAAATATTATTTATGACCTTTTATGGATATTAAATAAGAGGTTTAATAAAGGGTGAAGAATTAGAATAAATTATTTATTAATCCAATAAATTATTAAAATATTATTATGATATTAATAATATTAGAATATGATATTGATAAGTAAATAAAATATTAAGATTAAAATTTCTTTAAAATATCATTAAATGGTTAATAATATTTGACTTAAGCATTGATAAATGATTAAAGTATTATTAAATGATTAATAATATTAGTAATGGAATAAGATATTATTAAATGATTAATAATATTAGTAATGGAATAAGATATTATTAAATGATTAATAATATTAGTAAATGAATAAAATATTATTAAATGATTAATAATATTAGTAAATGATTAATGATACTAAAGCATAAGTAAGATATTATTAAGGTAATAATATTAATGCATAATTAAAATATTATTGAGAGGATTAATAATATTAGTAAGGTATTAAAATATTATTAAGATGTTAATAATATTAGTAAGCAAATAAAAGTATTATTAGGGATCTAATAATACTAAGAGGTAAATTAAATATTATCAAGATTAATAATATTATGTTGTTATTTAATAGTAACATTATCAAGACAAGATAATGTTTATAAGAACTAAATATAATGTATAATATTTATGTGATTACATAATCTAATGTTATACTATGACTAATTGAAATATTAACTATAGGTATCTCAAAAGAAGATAATTTAACTGCATAGTGGATATAAATTAATTGCGTAGCCGTAATCTACAAACGAGGCAAGTTTCCTAACTCAAACTCGAGTTATTATTTTCAAAGCATATTAGTGAATAATTATTGATAATTATTTACATCTATAATGATTATTAAAATTCGCACTTTGTGCAATTGGATTCTTGTTCTACTATTATTGAACTGTGAATTAAATTAAAGTTCTTCATTCATGAACTGTTTATGAGATAGATCTATGCTAATTGTATCAGCTAGATCAAGCATGTTTAAATTTGTTAAATCAAATGTATTTTAAAAAGCTATTCTTATTAAATTGATATGATAAGAACTCTTGACTGAGAAAGGACGAATTTGATTAAGGCATGATATCAATGCTGGATTATTAAGTGTTTATGCATAAATCACGAGGTATGAAAGGCTGATCCCCTTGAATACCAAAACTTATTAAGAGGTCTAGTTTAAATAACTGAGTACCTTGGCAAATGTTCATGGTTATTTCAAAACCACTCAGTACATGTTATTCAATTATTCAAATATTCAGTTGTTGATTATTAATTCATGTTCCTTCACAATCTTATACTATTGTTGAACATTGAAAGCCAAACTTCTTTCTAGTCATGATATATCTCCCTTGTATATAACTTGCTAAGAAAATTAGTTACTTACCTTTGCTATATCATGACATCTATTTCAGCTAAGCCCGAAGGATCCAACACGAAAGACAAGGGCAAGGGCAAGGGCAAGATGCAGGAGTAGCTTAGAATGAATGTTAATTTAATTATTATCTGATGGAATTTCTTATAAACCTTTTGTAATATGAATGGTGTGTTTAAAGTTAAGGTTATGAAAACCTTGGGACCATGTTATGGAACTTTATTATAATGAACAATGTATGTTTTTATTCCGTAATAGTTATAGAATGCTTATGATGATGATAGATCGTGAGCACCGAATCTGAGGTTAGAGAACCTGGATTTGGGGGCGTCGCACATCAAGTACCAAAAGGTCCGTTGCAACGACTTGAAATTCCAGAATGGAAGTGGGAGCACATTACCATGGACTTCGTTACCGGTCTTCCCAAGGTTTCTCAAGGCATAGATGCGATTTGGGTCATTGTTGATAGATTAACCAAGTCGGCTCATTTCTTACCTATACGAGAAACTTATACACTTGAACGTTCTGCTCGTATGTACATAAATGAGATTGTAAGATCGCATGGTATGCCAAGATCCATAGTTTTTGATCGAGACCCAAGATTCACTTCACGATTTTGGGTTAGTTTGCAGTAAAGCTATGGGCACGGATTTACTGATTTAGTTTTCGCATATCATCCTCGCATCGGATGGGCGATGGAGATGACTATTCAAACTCTTAAAGATCTATTAAGACTCATGTCCTTGACTTCAAGGGAAGTTGGGACAAGTCTTTACCATTGGTGGAGTTTTCTCACAATGCTTATCAAGCAAGTATTGCATGGCTCCATTCGAGGCGTTGTATGGAAGAAAGTGTCGCTCTCCGTGATTTGGGATGAGGTGGGTGAAGCAACGTTGTTGGGACCGTAGTTGGGTACGTATGACTACTTTTAAAAGATTCAAATGATCCGACAACGATAAAAACCTCACAAGATCGACAAAAGAGTTATGTTGATCTTCATCGAAAGGACGTAGAATTCGATATTGGGATCATGTGTTGTTACGTGTTGCTCCATGGAAAGGAGTTATGTAAGACCCCAAGTTTTTTTTAATAAAGATGAATTTTCTATAAATATCATTTTTGAATATTATGAAATGAATTTGATATAATGTTATAGTTGTGGGTAATATTTATAATTTTGCAAAGTACTCAAGTTGTTATATAATATTCGATTGGTGGGGAATATTCGCTTTAATCTGGGAATATTCGTATAAACCTATTACAATCAATGGTGGATCCCATAACGGAATTATTGTTTCTGGATTGAGGAAACGACAAAAATACTTTTATGAAAATAACGGCGGAAGTTTTACCGTTAACTGTTGAAACACCCGGTGTTAAAAGTACAGTAATACGTGTGGTTACATAGTAGCACACGGTATTGATTAGTGATTCTTACGTGAGAAGTCACCGCGCTTTTGTTCAATTATTATTACAAAGAATTGTTTGCGATAGTATCTCACGTTATTTGATTCAATTATTGTCTGTATTTTATAATCAATAATTGAGATGACAAGTTATTAATATTATTATTTACAATATTAACAATGTTTAGAAGTTCTGTCAATGAGAGGTTTGGTCACCTAATTGCTACCAATAGGAGAAATCCTTATCGAAAGCCCCTCTTTCCGGGAACGACATTGGGTCGATTAATATTGTGAATTATAATAATGATGATAAATTTTGTTTTATTAGTATTATTAATGTAATAAAACAGAAAAGCTTTTTATATAAAATAGAATACTTTATAAAGTCATTAGTTTTATTAGACTATAAATAGAATATATAATATTCTATTATACATAGTGTTTTGCATAGTAAAATCTTTTTATATAAAATAGAATACTTTTATAAAGTTATTTGTTTTATTAGACAATAATTAGAATATATTATATTTTATTATGCATAGTGTTTGTCACAACCCGAGAATTTAGAATATTTTAAAAATTTTATTAATTGATTTAAGGTTCAAAATTAGAACCTAGATAGAAAATAAGTGTATGCGTTTGATATTTTTAAGATGGAATTTTGAGGATTTCAAAATTCAGTGAAGGATTTAGGTGAATAATTCAGGATTAAGTGTTTATGTGATTATGTTCTGCGTATATGTGTACAGTATGTGGTTAAGGGTCAAGGGTTGACCAGATAATCGATATATGTAACAAACCCTAAGCATATATTAAGAACGTCAACGTTCGGTCAGAAAACCCTAGTGATTAATAAGAAACCCTAGAAACCTAGGATTACGAAACCCTAATTTCAGCCTAAGGAATCAAACCCTAATTCGGTGCATGAAACTGAAAATCAGGAACTTAATAGCGTAAGTGTAAATAATTATAGGATTAATTAGGGTTAATCTTAACAAATCGGTTACAAAACCCTAATTCCAAATTTCAAACCCTAATTACGGATTTAAAACCCTAATTTGTAAATAGAGAAAAACCTAAGTGTTAATTAAATAGTTTTAATGTTAATTAGGATATATTAATTCTAATTTTCAAGTTAAGTAATTAGAAAACCTAATCTAATTACGAAAATTTAATTTCTAAATTAGAAAATTTATTTTTCTATTAAAAACCCTAATTAGTGGTTTATAAACCCTATTGACCAATTACGACCCTAAATGCTAAATTAGCGATCTTAATTAGGAAGTATTAATCCTAATTAGAAAGATTTAAATTATGGTTAGTAAATTTTAATATAATTAGAAAATCCTAATTATAAGTTAGAAATATTAATTTTCTATTTTTAAAACCTAAATTGGAATTTTTAAAAATTAAATTGCAAACCCTAAATTTCTCAAATCCTAAATCCTAAAATTTTCCAAACCCTAACCAAACCCTAAACCCTAAGGGTTTGGCCAAAGTCCAAAATGCCATTAAAATTAAATGGGAAATGACTATAATACCCTTGGGTGCATTATTTGAGCTTAACTTGCAAGTCTTGCCCTATATTTGGTTGGTGAACAACTATACCTACTCCATGTGCCTAAATATCACAAAGAATCAAATTTAAATTAGCAAATTTGGTAGCCTTGCATCAAGTCATTTTAAGGATTAAAGAGAGAGAGAATGCTCATTTATTTCTCAAACTAACCAAGACCTTTTCTCTCTATAATTTTTGAGATGAGGAGTGAGAATGAGTGAGAAGATAGGCTTATATCATTATCTAGCTTTCCAAGAACAGATCAAAGATCAGAAATCAAAAATAAAAGCATAAGAAGGTAAGAACCCTAATTTTTAAAAATCTTTTGATTTAATGTTAAAAGTTGTAATTGATTAGTTTGATATGTGTAATAGGATGTTTATAAGTGATCTGGGTTGATAGATCATGGATCTATAACACTTAGATGCACGATCAAGCATTTTTAGAAATCTGGAAAAATGGAAAAAATAGGGCCTGGCAGTTGAATGTCAGGGCCTCTAGATCTTTGTGTGTTAATGATCTGTTGTGTTTTATGTTATAGATCTGTAGTATTGTATGATGTCTATGATCTGGACTTGGAATCAGGTTCATATCATATGTATATTAGGAGTTATACATGGTCAAACATCGTTGACCGGTCACGAAAGTTTGTTTCTGGGCAAACCCAGAATTCCAGAAGCGTCTGACAACATTTTGATGGTCTCTGATCTTCCGTCTGTGAAGTGATATGACCATGTTTATGTTATATAACTGTAGAATGACATTTAGGCTTCATTCTCATGCTTATAGAACTCACATATCATGAACAGAATCATAGAAATTGTCGGTCAAACCTACATTGACCACCAGCTTATGTTGAAATCTGGAAAACCCAGATTTCTTAAGAACAAGATTTCTGTCAGACCTTTAACCGTGCTAAATCTGACATTGGTGATGTTTGTGAACTTCAAAGTTGTCATGTACATGTACCTTGACATCCCTAGTTCATTATTCAATCTTTATATCGTACAAAGCAAGCCCAGATTGCATGTTAAAAGGATCACAAAAGTAGGTACCAGTTGTTTTTTCATTTCGGGGGTAACCAGAAAATGAAGAACTGGCCTGACATGATTTTGTGGGACATAGACCTCCTGGTTCTGATGTTGTATGACCTATTTAGTTGTCGGAACGTGTAATATTACATTAGGACTACGATCTACAAATATTAGTAAGCCCGTAGCAAAGCGGCAGCTTCTAGATAAAATCACTACCCAAACCACCCACCTTAGTTTCCGACATGAATGCTCAAGAACAAACAAGAAGAACACCTATAAGCGGCAGTTGCGCTCATTATATAAGACCTTTTAGCGACGCTTTATTATTATTATTTTTAGAAATTAATTAAAATAGATAAAAATAGTTTTTAATTATTAAAAATACATAATAAATTTCAAAAATTATTTTAAATTCTAAAAATAGTTTTAATTATTTAGAGTATATTTCATAAATATTTAATATTTTTGGAATATAAATGGTATTTAATTTATTTAATTATAATATTAAATAAATGATTTAAAATGAATTTAATTCATGAAAAAATATATTATGATATTAGAAAATATTTTTAAGTTATTTTTATGACTTTTAATATTTTGTGATGAAACTCATTAATTAATCAATATTAATGATAATTAGTTTATTTAATAAATATATTAAATAAATAATGGAAAAATATAATTAATGTTTTAAAATCATATAAAAATGATTTAAGTGATATAAAAATATTTTAAGTTATAACCTATAACTTTTGATATTTTGTCATGAAAATGTTAATATTTTAATATTAATAGTAATTACTAGATAATGAATATAATCGGTTAAAAATCATATAAATATGATTTTTGGTATTAAAAATACTTTGTGATATTATTAATATATTATAATATTATGATGATGTATTTCATTAATATTTGATAATAAATAAATATTAATGATAAAATAATTATGTGGTATTTAATTTATTTAAATACGTTATTAATGATTAAAAATTTAAGATAAATAGTAATAATTATTTAAAAATTATTACTAGCTTACGAAAAATATTTCGACTGTTAATAAAATTATCTAATTTAATTGTTAAGTGTTTAGACAGAGTTTAATTAAACTTAGACTCGATAAAAGTCCGACTAGACCGTCGGGACGTCTGATTTGTGTCAGGTTCAACTCAAACTGCAATAGTTTGACTTGATACCGAGTCTTGTGTGTGTTATAGACTGATAGGGTTATGTGTTATGTGTTATGTATTTAGGTTATTCTATGTATATATATATTATAGTATTATATTGTGATGATGTTATTCTAATATTGGAGATCTATATTACTAATATTAGGTCTTCGGATAAAGCGTTATAAATTGTGTTGCGGTAATCAACAGTTCATGCAAGTTTATTTTTATTTAACTCTATTAAGAGTTGTTTCATTCGGATAAGCTTATGGTTAATCATCATTGGTTGCCATGAATTGTACTCATATATATTGCATGTATAAGTCGTGTATGAAAGGCTGATCACCTTCATTACCAGTTGGTTTCAGATATATTTGTTCATGTATAATACTTGTTCAGTCATAAATTTGTTCATGCTACTTCACAATTATATTGTTGAATTATAGCCAGCCAATTATTCAAATCATTTCAATCATGATATATAGTAATTTGTTGAATTTAAACTTGTTGGGCAACTTTCATGCTCACCCTTGCTATATCATGATAAAACATTGCAGATTAAGGCGAATACGTCGGATATAAATAAAGGTCCAAGACAGTTCCATCTTTAGTTTATGTTTATAGTTAGAATTGTAATAGTAATGCATATAATGTTATTATAAGTCAAGTAAGTTATGAAATGTGTATTAAGTTAAGGTTACTCGACCTTGGGGATTATGTGTAAGTTTAATGTATAAACAATTTATGTTTATATCTTCCGCAAATAGTAATAGTTGTATAGAATGATCGAAACGGATCTGCAGTGATTCTGGACCTCGGATTCGGGGCCGTCACAGTTGGTATCAGAGCTGTTGGTTATGAAGCTTAGGTATGAATACCTGAGACCAATAACCGCAGTGATTAGGATAAGTACTAACTCACATAGAGTTAGTTGGTCGGTAAGATTCAAAGATGAATCTCGGCGAGTATAAAGATACGAAGTTCCCTAACTCTAATATTAAAGTTGAACAGTAGTGAGAAATAGATAGAGTCTAAAAGACTAAAAGTATAGTGATAGAAAACCGTAAAACAAATCGATCAAGGCATAGAAATGAATCGTAACATATACGATAAGATCACTACGTGATCTGATAAAGTGATAGCGGGGATATAAATCAATCGAATACCCAAAGTCCAAAATGCCATTAAAATTAAATGGGAAATGACTATAATACCCTTGGGTGCATTATTTGAGCTTAACTTGCAAGTTTTGCCCTATATTTGGTTGGTGAACAACTACACCTACTCCATGTGCCTAAATATCACAGCAATCAGCCAAAATTAGCAGCTGGTAGCCTTACATCAAGTCATTTTAAGGATTAAAGAGAGAGAGAGAGAATGCTCATTTATTTCTCAAACCAACCAAGACATTTTCTCTCTATAATTTTTGAGATGGGGAGTGAGAATGAGTGAGAAGATAGGCTTATATCATTATCTAGCTTTCCAAGAACATATCAAAGATCAAAAATCAAAAATCAAAGCATAAGAAGGTAAGAACCCTAATTTTTAAAAATCTTTTGATTTGATGTTAAAAGTTGTAATTAATTAGTTAGATATGTGTAATAGGGTGTTT
Source organism: Panax quinquefolius (assembly GCA_020205615.1). Classification (NCBI taxonomy): domain Eukaryota; kingdom Viridiplantae; phylum Streptophyta; class Magnoliopsida; order Apiales; family Araliaceae; genus Panax; species Panax quinquefolius. Next base: position 107,237,198 of record CM035167.1, read on the forward strand.
ATAAGTGATCTGGGTTGATAGATCATGGATTTATAACACTTAGATGCACGAATCAAGCATTTTTAGAAATCTGGAAAAATGGAAAAAATATGGCCTGAGAGTTGAATGTCAGGGCCTCTACATCTTTGTGTGTTATGATCTGTTGTGTTTTATGTTATAGATCTGTAGTATTGTATGATGTCTATGATCTGGACTTGGAATCAGGTTCATATCATATATATATTAGGAGTTATATGTGGTCATACATCATTGACCGATCACGAAAGTTTGTTTCTGGGCAAACCCAGAATTCCAGAAGCGTCTAACAACATTTTGATGGTCTCTGATCTTCCGTCTGTGAAGTGATCTGACCATGTTTGTATTATATAACTTTAGAATGACATTTAGGCTTCATGCTAATGCTTATAGAACTCACATATCATGAACAGAATCATAGAAATTGTCGGTCAAACCTAAGTTGACCACCAGCTTATGTAGAAATCTGGAAAACCTAGATTTCTTAAGAACAAGATTTCTGTCAGACCTTTAACCGTGCTAAATCTGGCATTGGTGATGTTTGTGAACTTCAAAGTTGTCATGTACATGTACCTTGACATCCCTAGTTCATGATTCAATCGTTATATCGTACAAAGCAAGCCCAGATTGCATGTTAAAAGGATCACAAAGTAGGTACCAAGGTTGTTCTTCATTTCTGGGTAACCCAGAAAATGAAGAACAGGCCTGACATGATTTTGTGGGACATAGATCTCTCTGTTCTGATGTTGTATGACCAATTTAGTTGTTGGAACGTGTAATATTACATTAGTACTACGATCTACAAACATTAGTAAGCCCAGAAAACATCAGGAACCTAGATAAAATCACGGTCAAACCACCCACCTTAGTTTCTGACATGAATGCTCAAGAACAACTGAAGAACACCTATAACTGACGGTTACGTGCTATATAGGCCCTTTAGCAACAGTTTATTATTATAATTTTCCTAAATTAATTAAAAGAGATAAAATGGTTTTAATTATTAAAATACATAATAAATTACGAAAAATTATTTTAAATTACGAAAAATAGTTTTTAATTATTTAGAGTATATTTCATAAATATTTAATATTTTTGGAATATAAATGATATTTAATTTATTTAATTATAATATTAAATAAATGATTTAAAAATGATTTTAATTCATGAAAAAATATATTATGATATTAGAAAATATTTTAAGTTATTTTTGATGACTTTTAATATTTTGTGATGAAACTCATTAATTAATCAATATTAATGATAATTAGTTTATTTAATAAATATATTAAATAAATAATGGAAAAATGGAATTAATATTTTAAAATCATATAAAAATGATTTAAGTGATATAAAAATATTTTAAGTTATAACCTATAACTTTTGATATTTTCTTATGAAAATATTAATATTTTAATATTAATAGTAATTACTTGGATAATGAATTTAATTCGGTTCAAAAATAATATAAATATGATTTTATGGTATTAAAAATACTTTGTGATATTATAAATATATTATAATATTATGACATATATTTCATTAATATTTTATAATAAATAAATATTAATGATAAAAGAATTATGTGGTATTTAATTTATTTAAATACGTTATTAATGATTAAAAATTTAAGATAAATAGTAATAATTATTTAAAAATTATTACGAGCTTACGAAAAATATTTCGACTGTTAATAAAATTATCTAATTTAATTGTTAAGTGTTTAGACAGTGTTTAATTAAACTTAGACTCGATAAAAGTCCGACTAGACCGTCGGGACGTCAGATTTGTGTCAGGTTCAACTCAGACTGCAATAGTTAGACTTGATACCGAGTCTTGTGTGTGTTATAAACTGATAAGATTATGTGTTATGTGTTATGTGTTTAGGTTATTTTATATATATATATATATATATATATATATATATATTATAGTATTATATTGTGATGATGTTATTCTAATATTGGAGATCTATATTACTAATATTAGGTCTTCGGATAAATCGTTATAAATTGTGCTGCGGTAATCAACGGTTCAGGCAAGTTTATTTTTATTTAACTCTACTAAGAGTTGTTTCATTCGGATAAGCTTATGTTCAATCATTGTTGGTTGCCATGAATTGTACTATGTACATATTGCATGTATAAGTCTAGTATGAAAGGCTGATCACCTTCATTACCAGTTGGTTTCAGATATATTTGTTCATGTATAATATTTGTTCAATCATAAATTTATTCCTGCTAGTTCACAATTATATTGTTGAATTATAGCCAGCCAATTATTCAAATCATTTCAATCATGATATATCGTTATATTGTTGAATTTAAACTTGTTGGGCAACTTTCATGCTCACCCTTGCTATATCATGATAAAATATTGCAGATTAAGGCGAATACGTCGGATAGAAGGAAAGGTCTAAGACAGTTCCAACTTTAGTTTACGTTTATAGTTAGAATTGTAATAGTAATGTATATAATGTTATTGTAAGTTAAGTAAGTTATGAAATGTGTATTAAGTTAAGGTTACTCGACCTTGGGGATTATGTGTAAGTTTAATGTATAAACAATTTATGTTTATATCTTTTGCAAATAGTAATAGTTGTATAGAATGATCGAACCGGATCTGCGATGATTCGAGACCTCGAATTCGAGGCCGTCACAGTGTTGCATAGTGCCTGAATAGTGTTTTGCATAGTAAAATCTTTTTATATAAAACAGAATACTTCTATAATCTTGAGCGTATTTCTTTAGAGTTTTAAGAAGCTTTGAGCGTAGTGCAAGTTTTCTTAAAGAATATCCTCGCCCTACCAGTCGAAATACTCTTCTTTTACGGTAAGGGATATTATTTGTTGTACTCGTAAGGGGTATTCTTTCTTTCTTATTCATGAAGAGAACTTCTGTTATTCCATTTTTTATTATTTTGTTGGAATAACCTGTATACGCGGGATACTCTATACTTGGTGAAATTCTTCTATTATTCCATTCTTTATTATTCCATTGGAACATCACTGCATGCGTTTACGCATGACTTTGGTTCCGTTGTTTATTATTCATTTGGAATATCACATGCGTCGTCTACGCTTCACGCACACAGCTCCATTATTTATTATTATCTTGGAATATCTTCTTGTATGCATGCGTTTACGCATGAATTGGTTCCGTTATTTATTATTACATTGGAATAACTTTATGCATGCGATCTATCGCATGCCTGGTGATTTCTTTTGTTATTCCATTCTTTATTATACTCGGTTGGTTAAAGTTTTGACTTCTATACTCCATGAAATTAGTGGAATATCCTTGATATTTGCGCTTCATCCAAAGATCTTTTCATGGAAATATTCTTACGAGCATTCTTGAATTTTACTCCACAAAGAAGTATCATGTTGACAATTTGGACGTTATTGGTTCCTGGATAAATTAATTCTTGAACTTGTTTTATTGAATTCATATATCATTGTCATCAACCTTATGTTTATTTTATGTTGAAAGTCATATGTGGCCTGTAGTGCATAGATGGACTTGGTATTATTTGACCAGGGATTATTCGGTATAATCATGACCGTAATGTTACAAATGATTTGGTAAAAGTCCTCATTAGCCGTAGTGCATTGATGTATAGTTGTTGGCATGATCATGACCATTGATGAATACACGAATATCCTTAGCCCGTAGTGCATGGATAATTTGTGGTCGTGATACTAATGAATATCTTTGGCCGTAGTGCAGGGATGATGTGGATTATTTATTAAGCTGAGTCTCAGCGATAAAAGTAATGAAAAACCTTTTAAATCATAGAAGATAGTAGATTTTATTCTCTACTCGACTCTTCTAATGGATTGCTTGTTCCGCTGCAATTAAACTTGATGTTTGTTATATATTATCAGTTTAACACTGTTGAAGGCTAATGATAATTTATTCTGCATTATCTTAGTCATAATATTTCTTCTTGGGCTAGTTGAGCTCACCCTTTTGCTTTCATTGTTCTCTTGATGAAATGAGAAACGTGGCGAGGGGACTAGTCGGGGAGCCAGATAATTGGTCCGGATGATAGCATTAGTAGTCCTCACTATTTTATGAAATAGTGTGATAATAAATGTATTGAGGACTTATTTTGAGTTTGAATATTATGCCTAGAAGACAATATTTGTATTAAAACTCACACTTCATGTTGTATATTTAAAGTTGTATTTGTATTACGTACCACTGTATTTGGCGACTCGAGAATAGGTGATGTTTACCTATTTTGGGGCGTCACGATTGAGTATCAAAGCTTAGGATATGATCTCACATTAAGATGTGAGACTAGAACTAGGAGGGAGAGATAGGAATTCCTTCGCTAGTATGACCTACTAAGTTTATTTGGTATTTAATTGGTCGATCGAGTATAGGGATAATATGTGATATGATAACTAATCCTTGTTTTGTGGCGGTATCTAAAAATGACATCCGAGAATGTTGAGAATAGAAATGGAGCACGAGGAGACCGTTGAGTCTCCACATATCAATAATCGGATAATGTAATGTGCATCGAGAAGGCGACAACCTCATGCAAACAACAACACCGACCAAATGATGAATGATGGAATGTTGAGAGGCTTTATGCAATTCATGCAACATCGGTGAGAGCGGCTCTGCCAAATAGAGGTGGAAACACTTGGAAACTCTCGGACGGTCATCGCTAAATAGTTCAAGGAGCTGGGACCACCGGAGTTTATTGGAGAGCCAAAACCACTTAAAGGCGGAAGCATGGATAAAGCGGATCACCAAGATATTTGATGTCTTGGGATGCTCCGAGGAGCAAAGGTTCCTTTGCCACCTTTATGTTACGAGGAGAGGCGATTCTTGGTGGGAATCGGTAAAAGCGTACTCAACTGCCAAGACCGAAGATGTCTTGGGAGAAGTTCCAAGAACTATTCAACGACAAGTACTTTTCCGAAAGTATTCGTCACATAAAAGAGGTAGAGTTCATCAAGTTGGAGCAGAACAATATAACCGTGTCACAGTACGAAGCTAAGTTTGCTGAGTTGTCCCGATTTGTGTCTCGCTTGGTTGATAATGAGGATAGAATGACGCGAATGTTTTTAAGAGGTTTGAAACCAGAGATACGTCAATATCTTATTTCTCATAAACTGTGTTTGTATTCAGATGTTGTAAATAGGGCTCAGTTATTGAAGCACGATAACGAGTCAATGCAACCAAGAGAAAGCAGCCGGCATAATGAAAATACCAGTGGTAACGGTCATTGAAGCGGTGACAACAAACGTGGAGGGAATAAACATGCCAGAAATGGTAACAACTTCGGTGGTAATCATGGCCAAGACAATAAGAATGGACATTTCAAGAAGAAGAGATTCAGCAATGATGGAAAGACGTCAGCATCAGCACTCGTGATTAAGGAAGGAGAACGACCACCTATCATATGCTTCAAATGCGGAGGGGAGGGACATATCAGTCCAAACTACGCGATGCCATCCAAAGCGTGTTATAATTGTGGAAGAGAAGGTCACCTAGCCCAATTTTGTCGTGCACCGAAGACAAGTCCAGTTGGAACGGTGACATAAAATACTGTCCCAGACAAGTCAAAACCAGTAGTTCAAGGGAGAACGTTTGTTGTGACCTCCTAGAAAGCAAGGAACCCGAACGAGCTCATCACGAGTAAGCTTATCATAAACTCTAGCGAAGTATACACCTTATTTGATACCGGTTCTACCAATTCTTTTATTTCTCCTACTTGCGCTCAACGATTAAATTTGACTCCGAAGAAATTAGACTTTGAATTATATGTGGAAACTCCGTTGGGAGAAACCTTCATTACATCTACTGTTTATAAGTCTTGTTTGGTTCAAATCAGTACCCTCACATTACCTGACGATCTTATTTCATTGAAAATACTTGCATTTGATGTGATTCTAGGGATTGATTGGTTAACTACTCATCATGCAAAAATTGATTGTTTTTTTAAGGTTGTTAGCTTTCATATTCCTAATCAACCTATTATGCAAATTCAAGTGACCAAACCATTAAAATCAATCACGGTCATCTCAAGCCATAAAGTTATTCGTTTATTGAAAAATGGATGTCAAGTTTTCTTAGCTCATGTCACAAATTTAAACAAAAATACGTCAGATTTGAATGATATTTCTATTGTTAATAAATTTCCTGACATATTCCCTGAAGAACTTCCTGGCCTACCCCTAGAGCGTGAAATTGAATTTTGTATCGACCTGGAACCCGGTACAAAACCCATTTCCAAAGCCCCATATCGAATGGCTACTATTGAACTTCAGGAGTTAAAGACCCAATTGCAGGAATTAATAGACATTGGTTTCATTCGCCTAGTACGTCTCCTTGGGGTGCTCCTGTTCTATTCGTGAAGAAGAAAGATAGGAGTATGCGACTTTGTATTGACTACTGGAAATTGAACCATTTCACCATCAAGAATAGGTATTCGTTACCTCACATTGATGACTTGTTTGACCAGTTGCAAGGAGCACAATTCTTTTCAAAGATCGATCTTCGTTCTGGATATCATCAGCTGAAGGTTAAAACTGAGGATATTCCAAAGATCGCCTTCGAGAACTTCGATGCGGGCATTATGAATTCTTAGTCATGTCTTTTGGATTGACTAATGCTCCTACTTTGCCTTCATGGATATGATGAACCCAAGTATTCAAGGAATATTTGGATCACTTTGTGGTCGTCTTTATTGATGACATCCTCATATATTCCAAAAGCGTGAAGATCATGAGCAACACTTGAGGCTGATACTCTAAAAGCTTCGTGAAAACAAGCTTTATGCCAAGTTGAAGAAATATGAGTTCTGGCTTGAAGAAGTAGCATTCCTTGGGCACGTAGTATCAAGTCATGGAATATCTGTTGACCCGGCAACGATTGAAGCTATTCAAAGTTGGGAGCAACCTAAATCGATGATCAAAATCGTAGCTTTCTCAACTTAATTGGTTATTATCGGAGATTAAGTGGAAGGTTTTCTCGAATCGCTACTCCATTAACTCAGTTGATTGAAAAGATACAAAATTTGGTTGGAGCGTGGAATGTGAGAAGAGTTTTTAGAACTCGAGAGAGACTCATTTATTTTTTTGTTACGACAATACCATCCGGCTCGGAGGATTTGTCATCTACAATGATGCTTGAGCAAAGGATTGGGATGTGTTCTCATGCAACATGGGAAAGTCATAGCCTATGCCTCAAGACAACTCAAAGAATATGAGAGGAATTATCCTACTCATGATCTAGAGTTGGCAGTTGTTGTCTTCGCACTTAAAATATGGAGGCATTACTTGTATTGGGAGAAAGTGGAGATCTTTACGGATCATAAAAGCCTCATATATTTCTTCACTCAAAAGGAACTCAACATGCGACAACGACGTTGGCTTGAACTGTTGAAAGATTATGATCATACCATGTAATACCATCCTGGAAAAGCGAACGTGGTAGCTAACGCATTGAGTAGAAGATCATATGCAAGTACGAGTTCGATATTGTCAACGCAAAGACCCATTTTGTGTGACTTGCAAAGGATGGAGATAGAGTTAAAGACTCCAGGGACCCATGTGATTATGGCGAATATACGAGTAGAACCGACTTTAATCGATAAAGTTAAAGCTGCTCAAGCTACAGACCTGGAGCTGATGCGTATGAGGAAGAAAGTACAAGAAGGTGCTATGCTAGAAGGAAGAATCGATGAAGAAGGAATACTTCGAGTCAACTCTAGACTTTGTGTTCCTAACGACCCTTATTTAAAGTTTAAAATCATGATGGAGGAGCACAACACACCGTTTGCAATCCATCCTGGGAGTACCAAAATGTATCATGATCTTCGACATACATTTTGGTGGGGCACTATGAAGAGAGAGATAGCGCTGTTTATCTCAAGGTGTCTAACGTGTCAACGAGTCAAGGCAGAGCATCAAGTACCAAAAGGTCTATTGCAACCACTTGAAATTCCAGAATGGAAGTGGGAGCACATTGACATGGATTTCGTTACTGGTCTTCCCAAGGTTTCTCAAGGCATAGATGCAATTTGGGTCATTGTTGATAGATTGACCAAGTCTGCTCACTTCTTAACTATACGAGAAACTTATACACTTGAACATCTTACTCGTATGTACATAAACGAGGTTGTAAGATTTCATAGTATGCCAGTATCCATAGTTTCTGATCGAGACCCAAGATTCACTTCACGATTTTAGGTTAGTTTGTAAAAAGCTATGGGCATGGACTTACGATTTAGTTCGGCATATCATCCTCAGACGGACGGACAATCGGAGAGGACTATTCCAACTCTGGAAGATTTATTAAGACTCTGTGTCCTTGACTTCAAGGGAAGTTGGGACAAGTTCTTACCATTGGTGGAGTTTTCCTACAACAACAGTTATCAAACAAGTATGGGCATGGCTCCATTTGAGGCGTTGTATGGAAGAAAGTGTTGTTCTCCAGTATGCTGGGATGAGGTGGGTGAAGCAACGTTGTTGGGTCCGGAGTTGGTACGTATGACTACGGAAAAGATTCAAATGATCCGACAACGTATAAAAACCTCACAAGATCGACAAAAGAGTTATGCTGATCTTTATCAAAAGCACGTGGAATTCGATATAAGAGATCATGTGTTGTTACGTGTTGCTCCATGGAAAGGAGTTACGAGATTTTGAAAGAGAGGAAAGCTCAATCCTCGATTCATCGGCCCATTTTTAATCCTCGATCGAGTAGGAACGGTGGCCTATAGACTCACTTTACCGCCAAGTATGTCTCGTGTTTATAACGTTTTTCACATATCCATGTTACGTAAATATGTGGAAGACCCGAACCACATTATTGAGTTAGAACCGGACGAAATAGCAGAAGATTTGACGTATGAAGAGGTTCTTGTTCAAATCTTGGATAAGAAGGAACATATTCTACGCTCCAAGGTTATACCTCAAGTTAAAGTTTTGTGGAGAAACCACGATGTTGAGAAAATGACTTGGGAGTTAGAATCTGAAATGAAATCAAGGTATCCTTACCTCTTCGACATACCAGGTACGTACCCTAATTTCGAAGGTGAAATTTCATAAGAATGGGTGGTTGTAAGACCCCAAGTTTTTTTTAATAAAGATGAATTTTCTATAAATATCATTTTTGAATATTATGAAATGAATTTGATATAATGTTATAGTTGTGGGTAATATTTATAATTTTGCAAAGTACGCAAGTTGTTATATAATATTCGATTGGTGGGGAATATTCATTTTAACGGGAATATTAAATAAACCACACAATCATTGGTGGACCCTAGCGGAATTATTATCGGGATTGATGAAACGACAAAAATACTTTATGAAAATAACGGCGGAAGTTTTACCGTTAAGCTTGTTGAAACAACCGGTGTTAAAAAAATACGATGTCTGGCGTGTAGCATAGTAGCTACGGTATTGATTAGTGATCCTTACGAGAAGTCACTCGGTTTTGTTCAATTATTATTACGATAATTGCTTTGCATAGTATCTCACGTTATTTGATTCAATTATTGTCAATATTTTATAATCAATAGTTGAGATGACAAAGTTATTAATATTATTATTTACAATATTAACGATGTTTAGAAGTTCTGTCAATGAGAGGTTTGGTCACCTAATTGCGCGCCAATAGGGAGAAATCCTTATTGAAAGCCCCTCTTTCTGAGAGCGACACAGTGGATTAATATTGTGAATTATAATAATGATGATAAATTTTGTTTTATTAGTATTATTAATGTAATAAAAAAGAAAAGCTTTTTATATAGAACATAATACTTTTATAAAGTTATTAGTTTTATTAGACTATAAATAGAATATATAATATTCTATTATGCATAGTGTTTTGCATAGTAAAATCTTTTTATATAAAATAGAATACTTTTATAAAGTTATTTGTTTTATTAGACAATAATTAGAATATATTATATTTTATTATATAGTGTTGCACATGTTACTGCATAGTGTTTTGCATAGTAAAATCTTTTTATATAAAATATAATACTTTTATAAAGTTATTTGTTTTATTAGATTTTAAATAAAATATATAAATATATAAATATATATATATATAGAATATATTATATTTTATTGCATAGTGCAGCATAGTATCCTTTCTATTTTCCTATAAATAGGATGTTTAGTTAGAATTGAAAACCACACCAGAAGTTCAGAGAATTCTTCTATAATCTTGAGTGTATTTCTTTAGAGTTTTAAGAAGCTTTGAGCGTAGTGCAAGTTTTCTTAAAGAATATCCTCGCCCTACAAGTCGGAATACTCTTCTTTTACAGTAAGGGATATTATTTGTTGTACTCGTAAGGGGTATTCTTTCTTTCTTATTCGTGCAGAGAACTTTTGTTATTACATTTTTTATTATTCTGTTGGAATAACCTGTATACACGGGTACTTGGTGAAATTCTTCTATTATTCCATTCTTTATTATTCTGTTGGAACATCATGTCTATACGTTTACGTATGACCTAGTTCCGTTGTTTATTATTCTGTTGTATATCCTGTCCGTGCGTCTACGCATGACCTGGTTCCAATATTTATTATTATGTTAGAATATCCTGTCTATTTGTTTACGTATGACCTGGTTCCGTTATTTATTATTCTGTTGGAATAACCTGTCTGTGCGGTCTATCGCATGCCTGGTGATTTCATTTGTTATTCCATTCTTTATTATACTCAGTTGGTTAAAGTTTTGACTTCTATACTCCATGAAATTAGTGGAATATCCTTGATATTTGCGCTTCATCCAGTATCTTTTCATGGAAATATTCTTTTGAGCATTCTTGAATTATACTCCATAAAGAAGTATCATGTTGACAATTTGGACGTTATTGGTTCCTGGATAAATTAATTCTTGAACTTGTTTTATTGAATTCTTATATCATTGTCACCATCCTCGTGTTTATTTTATGTTAAAAGTCATATGTGGCCTGTAGTGCATAGATGGACTTGGTATGATTATGACCAGAGATTATTCGATTTAATTATGATCGTAATGTTACAAATGATGTGGTAAAAGTCCTCATTGGCCGTAGTGCATTGATGTACAGTTGTTGGCATGATCATGACCATTGATGAATACACGAATATCCTTAGCCCGTAGTGCATAGATAATTTGTGGTTGTGATACTAATGAATATCCTTGGTCGTAGTACAGGGATGATGTGGATTATTTATTAAGCTGAGTCTCAGCGATAAAAGTAATGAAAAACCTTTTAAATCATAGAAGATAGTAGATTTTATTCTCTACTTGACTCTTCTAATGGATCGCTTGTTCCGCTGTAGTTAAACTTGATGTTTGTTATATTTTATCAGTTTAACACTGTTGAAGGCAAATGATAATTTATTCTGCATTATCTTAGTCATAATATTTCTTACTGGGCTAGTTGAGCTCACCCTTTTGCTTTCATTGTTCTCTTCAGGAAATGAGAACGTAGCAAGGACTAGTCGGGGAACAGAGTGACGGTCCAGATGATAGCAATAGTAGTCCTCATTATTCTATGAAATAGTGTGATAATAAATGTATTGAGGACTTATTTTGAGTTTGAATACTGTCTAGAAGACAATATTTGTATTAAAACTCATAGCTCATGTTGTATATTTAAAGTTGTATTTATATTTTGTACCATGTATTTGGCGACTCAGAATAGGTGATGTTTACCTATTTTGGAGGCGTCACGAGTTACGAGATTTGGAAAGAGAGGAAAGCTCAATCCTCGATTCATTGGCCCATTTTTAATCCTCGATCGAGTAGGAACTGTGGCCTATAAACTCGCTTTACCGCCAAGTATGTCTCGTGTTCATAACATTTTTCACATATCTATGTTACGTAAATATGTCAAAGACCCACACCACATTATTGAGTTAGAACTGGACGAAATAGCGAAAGATTTAACGTATGAAGAGGTTCCTGTTAAAATCTTGGATAAGAAGGAGAATATTTTACACTCCAAGGTTATACCTCAAGTCAAAGTTTTGTGAAGAAACCACGATGTTGAGGAAATGACCTGGGAGTTAGAATCTGAAATGAAATCAAGTTATCCTTACCTCTTCGATATACCATGTACGTACCCTAATTTTGAGGGCGAAATTTCATAAGAAGGGGAGATTGTAAGACCCCAACTTTTATGAATAAAGATGAATTTTCTATAAATATCATTTTTGAATATTAAGGTGTGAATTGGTTATAATGTTATAGTTGTGGGTAATATTTATAAATTTTGCAAAGTAAGCAAGTTGCTATAAAATATTCGTTTGGTCGGGGAAATTTCTTTTTATGCGGGAATATTAAATGCGACGACACAATCATTAGTGGACCCCACAATGTAATTATTATCGAGTTAGAAAAGCGATAAAATTATCTTTTATAAAAATAACGGCGAAAGTTTTACAGTTAACTGTTGAAATACCCGGTGGTAAAAGTACACTAATACGCGTGGTTGCATAGTAGCATGGATATGATGAACAGAGTGTTCAAACAGTATTTGGACAAGTTTATTGTAGTGTTTATCGATGATATTCTAGTCTATTCTAAGACGCTAGAAGATCATGTTGAACACCTAAGGATAGTGTTGGAGACACTAAGGAAGGAAAAATTATATGCAAAATTCACTAAGTGTGAATTTTGGCTAGAAATGGTACAGTTTTTGGGTCATGTTATCGACCGAGAAGGAATTTCAGTGGATCCAGCGAAGGTAGAAGCAGTGATGACTTGGGAACAGCCAAAAACACCGACTGAGGTGCAGAGTTTCCTAGGGTTAGCGGGATACTATTGAAGATTTATCCAAGATTTTTCGAAGATAGCTACTTCGTTGACTAACCTGACAAGAAAGACGGTGAAGTACGTGTGGACGAAGAAATGTGAAGATAATTTTCAAGAACTGAAGAAAAGGCTGAGTGAAGCACCTGTATTATCTTTACCTGACGATACAGGAAATTTTGTAGTTTATAGCGATACTTCGCATAGAGGACTTGGTTGTGTGCTCATGCAGCATGACAAGGTCATTGCGTATGTGTCACGGCAGTTGAAAGATTATGAGAAAGTTTATCCTACTCATGATCTAGAACTGGCTGCGATAGTGTTTGCCTTGAAGATATGGAGGCATTACTTATGCGGGGAGAAATGTGAGATATACACGGACCAAAAGAGTCTAAAATATATCTTCACACAGAAGGAGTTGAATATGAGACAAAGGAGATGGATGGAGTTGATAAAGGATTACGATTGTGAAATCCTATATCATCCGGGAAAAGTCAATGTTGTAGCCGACGCCTTAAGTAGGAAGGGTCGGGAAATAACAGAGATGACTAGGATGGAGTTAGAGGTGAAGTTATCGAGTGAATCGGGACAGAGACTATTTTAACCAAAAATTCAATCTACCATTGTAAAGAGAGTCAAGGAGGTACAACTCAGAAATGAGGAGTGTGACCAGATGAAGAAGCGACTAACCGATGAAAAAGATTTAAAGTACAGTCTTGATAATGAGGGATTATTAAGATTTGAAGGAAGAATTTGGGTTCTGAATGAGACGGAATTAAAGGAGCAAGTGTTACAAGAAGCTCATAGTTTGAGGTACTCGATTCATCCTGGTAGTACTAAGATGTATCAAGACCTTCGACAGAGTTTTTGGTGGCCGAACATGAAGAGGGAGATAGCAGAATACGTGAGTAGGTGCTTGACTTGTCCAAAAGTTAAGGCCGAACATCAGCGACCAAGTGGCTTGTTACAGTCATTGGAAATTCTAGAATGGAAGTGGGAGCATATCACGATAGACTTTGTGGTGGGACTTCCAATTACTCAGAAGGGGTATGATGCGATTTGGGTAATAGTGGACCGGTTGACGAAGTCGACTCACTTTTTGCCAATAAGGGTTAAGTATAACTTAGATCAGTTATCTAAAGTTTATGTGTAAGACCTCGAATTTTATGAAATAAAAGTATTCAATTTTTCTATTTAGTAAATAGTTAAATTGATAAAATTTAAAGTTAAGGGTGATATATGTAAATTTTTCAAAATAAGCAAGTGGTTATAAAATATTCATTGTTGTCGGGGAATATTCGTTTGGTCGTGGAATATTCTTGCTATCAGAGAATATTCGCATTTACCTGCCATGACCATTTAATATTTTTCTATGAAGAAAACGACAAGTTTAAGTTTTTATAAATAACGACGTAGTTATTCTGAATTAACACTTTGTTGGAATACCCGTTGGTTAAAATAAAAAGTAATACGCTATTGTTGCACGATGGCACACAATATTGCACAGTATTTTTGAATTATTGATTCTTACATAAGAAGGCACTACTCAATAATTGTTACAGTAATTACTATTCAATATTTTATTTTATTGATTCAATAATTACTACGTTGATATTTTATATTATTGTTGTTTCAATAATTGTCACTACACACTATTTCCCATTATCAGATCAATAATTTATATTATTAGATAGCATTATTGGCAATGACTAAGGAAGTTCTGTCTAAGGAGAGGTTTGGTCACCTAATTGCGCGTCAGTAAGGAGAAATCCGTATTGCAAAGCCCACTCTTTCCTGGGAACGACCTGGTTGTCATAATTGTGATTCTGTAATATTATTTGTGAATAATTAATTATTTATTTATATGATAAGAAAAATATTTATTTTATGTGGATATAAATGGAGGAATTTTTAGAAAAGTGACAATTTTTGAAAATTGATATTTTATCTTTTCTGATAAAATAATTTATTATATTATAATAATATAGTAATGGTGATATTTTTACAATGAATGTGTGATATATGAATAAATGAGGAGGAAGAGTATTTTTATTATAATAAATGTTTAAAACATGTTTTGTGTGTTGGTGGACCCTATTTTTGACTGAAATTTGATTATAGCCTGCAAAATAGTCCGTATGTGGATTTCGGACATTTTTCGTTTGGAATTCGAAAAAACTTTCTTCTACAAAGTTGTAGAGAATTTGATTTCCTATGGAATGGACATAAAATTCGTATTTTTCTGATAAAAGGGCTATTTATTATGAATTATTGAAGTTCCAGAATAAATGATTTTTGAAGTTTTAATTTTTTTTATGAAAAACATTTTTGTTATTATTGGTGGGTCCCACTTGTTGTTAAGCATGTTGAATTCAGAATTTCAAAGTGGACGTAGGAATTTTAAAAATAATAATAAAATGTTATTAAATTTTCTGCTTTGGTGTTCTAAGCATTTTTCTATAAATAGGGTGCTTAGGTTAGAATTGAAAATCACACCAGAAACTGAAGTTTTTTCTCTCTATAATATCGAGCGTATTTTTGTTAATATTTAGATATCTTCAGTGTTGCTATACAGTGCAAGTTTCCTTCAGCGTTATATCTGATATTCCAGCCAGAAGTACTATTCTTTTAAGTTAAGGGATATTGTCATTATTATGCTAAGGGATATTGTCATTATTATGGTAAAGGATATTATCATTATTAAGGTAAGGGATTGTAAGGGTTATTATGTTTTTCAGTTTCATAGTTTTTCCGACCCTCAAAAATTCTGAAAATATTTGAAATGATAATTTGATGAGTTTTCTAGATTGTGTCCAAAAATGGCGATTTTTGGATGTATAGATTAGGAGTTATGAATTTTATGGAAAAATACTATTTTAAAAGTAAACCCTTATAACTCCTTGTGGTTAACTCCAAAATTGGTAAAAGTTTTATTGGGAGTACATGTATATAACAGCAGTATACCCTGTAAATTTCAGAATTTTTGGACAAAAGTACAGTTTATGATAAATGTCTAAATATTTGGCAATTTTGGCCATATGAAAATTTTTTAAAAATTCCGAGAAAAATATATGTTTAATATGGGACTATATTCTGCTAAATTCCAGAAAATAAAATTTGTTTGTATTGCTTTGGTATTTTCATGAAAATGGACTAGTTATGAGTAAATGAATTAAATGTTATGTGAAGTAACAAAATTGGAAAATAGGGTTTTATGGCTTGGGAATCCTATATAAGGTATATGCATATTTTTTATGAGAGTTTTGGTTATTGATGATGAAATCTTATGAGTTTGGCATTTTAGGATAATTAAATGCATTAATTAGTAAAGTGTAAACAAATAAAATAAATTGTTTATAAGTTTAAGAAATGATTAAAATATTGTTATAATATTAATAATATTAGATTATGAGATTATTAAGTGATTGATAACATTTGGATATTACTGAACTCTGGATAAATTGTATTATAAATGTTTAGTATTTATCCTTTATCTCGTTTGATTGATTCTTTATATCATTATCATCATCCCCATGCTTATATTATGATGAAAGTCATCTGTGGCCTGTAGTGCATAGATGGACTTGGTATGATTATGACCAGGGATTATTCGGTATAATCATGACCGTAATGTTACAAATGATGTGGTAAAAGTCCTCATTGGCCCGTAGTGCATTTATGGATAGTTTTTTTTGTATGATCATGACCATTGGTTCTCTTCGGCCAAGGGTGCAAAGATGAATCGTTTTATGGCGTGATCATGACCGTTGATAAAAACATGAATATCCTTAGACCGTAGTGCATGGATAATTTGTGGTCGTGATACTAAAGAATATCATTGGCCATAGTGCAGGGATTATTCGATGATATGGATTAATTATTGAGCTGAGTCTCAGCGATGAAATATTAATTCATGGATGAGATAATAATGAATATCCTTGGCCCGTAGTGCATGGATAATTCATGGATGTGATACTAACGAATATCTTTGGTCTGTAGTGCAAAGATGATCTATTGTTTAATATCTTTGGCATGTAGTGCAAAGATGACATGTTGTTAAATATCTTTGTGGCCAGTAGTGCAAAGATGAACTGTTGACAAATATCTTTGGCCCGTAGTGCAAAGATGAATTTATTAATATGATTATGAACAGGAACTATGATTTGGTATAACCATGATCTTTGATGTTTCAGGTAAAGACAGGTGATGAAAATTATCTTCGTCCTGGATGAGAAGAGGAATTTAGAACCACAATTATGATTATGAGTTATTCATATGAATGTGGATCAGAACTGTTGATTGATGTTATAGGGATAAAACATTGTTGGTGGACTTTTAACATGGAGATGATAATAGACTTTATGGTCTATTTGACTCTTCTAATGGATTGCTCGTTCTGCTGCAACTATGGTTGAAAAGTTTTATCATCTACCATATGTTCTAAATCTCAGATTCATTACTGACGAAGGCTATGGATAATTTAATTATCTTTAGTCATGATATTCTTTACTGGGCTAGTTGTGCTCACCCTTTTGCTTCACAATTCCTTTTAGGTAATAAGAGTGTAGCTGGGTTGAGCGGGGATAACAGCAGAATAGAACGGCGGTCTCTAGCTGTGAAGGTTCTCCTAAACAAAGATAGAAAAAAAGTGTTTGTATTTTATACATCATTTAGTAGTTATATTTGGTGAATCAAATAGGGTGAGGCGAACCCAACTTTGGAAGGGTGTTTTGCCACTATCATACAAGATGTCTAATGACATACAACCTCGTGTCATCATAAGACAGGGTTTTGCATATCAACTTGCTGAGTATATCTACGAGCACTACCTATATAATCTTGGAGTTTGGTTGAAATAAAATTTTCAATTGCAGACAGTGGAGATAGTTATATGTCAAGAGAAGACTCACCATTAGAAAAAACATGATAGTAATCTTCTCATTTTTCTTTGGGGTCTATTGGGTCAACCAAGAATAATTTTGTGGACATATGATATCTATTATAACCTAGACGCATGGCCTTCCATGTACGAAGGTTTCCTTGAGTACTTCCCAAAGATTCTAATTTCTAAAACAGTTTTTGATTGTATCTTTATATAAGGTGCCATTGTGACGTGATATCCAAGGTTGGGATGAGAGTCACAGTTGGTATATATTTGTATCAAAACTCACAACATATGTGTTGTTGTATTTTGCATGACAATTGTAGTAATAAAGTTGTAGTTGTTTTCTGTACCATGTATTTGGCGACTCAGAATAGGTTGGATGGATTGAACCTATTTTTGGGGCGTCACAGTTGGTATCATAGCTTAGGGATATGGTCTCTAGCGGAGATCGGGGAATAGAACTAGGAGGGGAGAGACGAGTAATATTCTTCGCTAGTGTGTGTCCTACCTAAGCTAAATTTTCATACTTAAGTTGACAAATTGTGATATATCAATTAACCTTTGTTTTGAAGCTGTATTCTAGAATGATATCTGAAATACAGGAGATGAGCAATTGAGAAATCATGAGGATAAGGAAGATGGAATTTGAAATTAAATCAAGGTATTCTCAACTCTTCGAAACACCATGTATGTACATCAATTTCGGGGACGAAATTTCATAAGGAGGGGAGATTGTAAGACCCCAAATTTTATGAAATAAAAGTATTCAATTTTTCTATTTAGTAAATAGTTAAATTGATAAAAGTTTAAAGTTAAGGGTGATATATGTAAATTTTTCAAAATAAGCAAGTGGTTATAAAATATTCATTATTGTCGGGGAATATTCGTTTAGTCGAAAAATATTCTTCTGGCTTTGTCGGGAATATTAGATGCGACGGTAGCATCCATTTAATGGGCCCCATAATGTAATATTTGTCGGATGAAGAAAGCGACAAGTTTAAGTTTTTATAAATAACGACGTAGTTATTACTGAATTAACACTTGTTGGAATACCCGGTTGGTTAAAATATAATAATACGCATTGTTGCACAAGAAGCACGATATTGCACGATATTTTTGAATTATTGATTCTTACGTAAGAAGGCACTACTCAATAATTGTTACAATAATTACTGTTCAATATTTTATTTTATTGATTCAATAATTGCTACGTTGATAATTTATATTATTGTTGTTTCAATAGTTGTCACTACACAGTATTTCGCATTATTAGATCAATAATTCATATTATTTGAATAATATTATTAGATAGTATTATTGGCAATGTCTAAGAAAGTTCTGTCTAAGGAGAGGTTTGGTCACCTAATTGCTCGTCAGTAAGGAGAAATCCTTATTGGAAAGCCCCCTCTTTCTTGGGAACGACCTGGTTGTCATAATTGTGATTCTGTAATATTATTTGTGAATAATTAATTATTTATTTATATGATAAGGAAAATATTTATTTTATGTGGATATAAATGGAGGAATTTTTAGAAAAGTGACAATTTTTGAAAATTGATATTTTATCTTTTCTGATAAAATAATTTATTATATAATAATAATATTATAATGGTGATATTTTTACAATGAATGTGTGATATATGAATAAATGAGGAGGAAGAGAATTTTTATTACAATAAATGTTTAAAACATGTTTGTGTGTTGGTGGACCCTATTTTTGACTGAAATTTGATTATAGCCTGCAAAATCGTCCGTATGTGGATTTCGAACATTTTTCGTTTGGAATTTGGAAAACCTTTCTTCTACAAAGTTGTAGAGAATTCGATTTCCTATGAAATGGACATAAAATTCGTATTTTTCTGATAAAAGGGCTATTTATTATGAATTATTGAAGTTCCAGAATAATTGATTTTTGAAGTTTTAATTTTTTTTATGAAAAATGTTTTTGTTATGATTGGTGGGCCCCACTTATTGTTAAGCATGCTGAATTCAGAATTTCAAAGTGGGCGTAGGAATTTTAAAAATAATAATAATATTTTACTAAATTTTCTACTTTGGTGTTCTAAGCATTTTCCTATAAATAGGGTGCTTAGGTTAGAATTGAAAATCACACCAGAAACTGAAGTTTTCTTTCTCTATAATATCGAGCGTATTTTTGTTAGTATTTAGATATCTTGAGTATTGTTATACAGTGCATGTTTCCTTCAGCCTTATATCTGATATTCCAGCCAGAAGTACTATTCGTTTAAGGTAAGGAATATTGTCAATATTATGGTAAGGGATATTGTCATTATTATGGTAAGGGATTGTAAGGGTTATTATGTTTTTCAGTTTCGTAATTTTTTCGACACTCAAAAATACTGGGAATATTTGAAATGATAATTTGATGAGTTTTCAAGATTGTGACCAAAAATGGCGATTTTTGGATGTATAGATTAGGAGTTATAAATTTTCTGGAAAAATACTATTATAAAAGTAAACCCTTATAACTCCTTGTGGTTAACTCCAAAATTGGTAAAAGTTTTATTGGGAGTACATGTATATAACAGCAGTATACCCTGTAAATTTCAAAATTTTTGGACAAAAGTACAGTTTATGATAAATGTCTAAATATTCGGCAATTTTGGCCATATGAAAAATAGTAAATGAATTTTAAAAATTCCGAGAAAAATATATGTTCAATATGGGACTATATTCTGCTAAATTCCAGAAAATAAAATTTTTTTGTATTGCTTTGGTATTTTCATGAAAATGGACTAGTTATGAGTAAATGAATTAAATGTTATGTGAAGTAACAAAATTGGAAAATAGGATTTTATGGTTTAGGAATCCTATATATGGTATATGCAGATTTTTTATGAGGGTTTTGGTTATTGATGACGAAATCTTATGAGTTTGGCATTTTAGGATGATTAAATGCATTAATTAGTAAAGTGTAAACAAATAAAATAAATTGTTTATAAGTTTAAGAAATGATTAAAATATTGTTATAATATTAATGATATTAGATTATGAGATTATTAAGTGTTTGATAACATTTGGATATTATTGAACTCGGGATAAAATGTATTATAAATGTTTAGTATTTATCCTTTATCTCATTTGATTGATTCTTTATATCATTATCATCATCCTCATGCTTATATTATTATGAAAGTCATCTATGGCCTGTAGTGCATAGATGGACTTGGTATGATTATGATTATTCGGTATAATCATGACCGTAATGTTACAAATGATGTGGTAAAAGTCCTCATTGGCCCGTAGTGCATTTATGGATAGTTTTTTTTGTATGATCATGACCATTGGTTCTCTTCGGCCAAGGGTACAAAGATGAATCGTTTTATGGCGTGATCATGACCGTTGATAAAAACATTAATATCCTTAGCCCGTAGTGCATGGATAATTTGTGGTCGTGATACTAAAGAATATCATTGGCCGTAGTGCAGGGATTATTCGATGATGTGGATTAATTATTGAGCTGAGTCTCAGCGATGAAATATTAATTCATGGTGTGATAATAATGAATATCCTTGGCCCGTAGTGCATGGATAATTCATGGATGTGATACTAACGAATATCTTTGGCCTGTAGTGAAAAGATGATCTGTTGTTGAATATCTTTGGCATGTAGTGCAAAGATGACCTGTTGTTGAATATCTTTGGCCAGTAGTGTAAAGATGAACTGTTGACAAATATCTTTGGCCCGTAGTGCAAAGATGAATTTATTAGTATGATTATGAACAAGAACTGTGATTTGGTATAACCATGATCTTTGATGTTTCAGGTAAAGATAAGTGATGAAAATTATCTTCGTCCTGGATGAGAAGAGAAATTTAGAACCACAATTATGATTATGAGTTATCCACATGATTGTGGATTAGAACTGTTGATTGATGTTACAGGGATAAAACATTGTTGGTGGACTTTTAACATGGAGATGATAAAAGACTTTATGGTCTATTTGACTCTTCTAATGGATTGCTCGTTCCGCATAGACTTTATCATCATAGTGCAGGGATTATTCGATGATGTGGATTAATTATTGAGCTGAGTCTCAGCGATGAAATATTAATTCATGGATGTGATAATAATGAATATCCTTGGCCCGTAGTGCATGGATAATTCATGGATGTGATACTAACGAATATCTTTGGCCTGTAGTGCAAAAATGATCTGTTGTTGAATATCTTTGGCCTGTAGTGCAAAGATGACCTGTTGTTGAATATCTTTGGCCAGTAGTGTAAAGATAAATTGTTGACAAATATCTTTGGCCCGTAGTGTAAAGATGAATTTATTAGTATGATTATGAACAGGAACTATGATTTGGTATAACCATGATCTTTGATGTTTCAGGTAAAGACAGGTGATGAAAATTATCTTCGTCCTGGATGAGAAGAGGAATTTAGAACCACAATTATGATTATGAGTTATTCATATGAATGTGGATCAGAACTGTTGATTGATGTTATAGGGATAAAACATTGTTGGTGGACTTTTAACATGGAGATGATAATAGACTTTATGGTCTATTTGACTCTTCTAATGGATTGCTCGTTCCGCTGCAACTATGGTTGAAAAGTTTTATCATCTACCATATGTTCTAAATCTCTGATTCATTACTGACGAAGGCTATGGATAATTTAATTATCTTTAGTCATGATATTCTTTACTGGGCTAGTTGTGCTCACCCTTTTGCTTCTCAATTCCTTTCAGGTAATAAGAGTGTAGCTGGGTTGAGCGGGGATAACAGCAGAATAGAACGGCGGTCTCTAGCTGTGAAGGTTCTCCCTAAACAGTATAGAAAAAGTGTATTTTATTTTATACATCATTTAGTAGTTATATTTGGTGAATCAAATAGGGTGAGGTGAACCTAACTTTGGAAGGGTGTTTTGCCACTATCATACAAGATGTCTAATGACATACAACCTCGTGTCATCATAAGACAGGGTTGTGCATATCAACTTGCTGAGTATATCTACGAGCACTACCTATATAATCTTGGAGTTTGGTTGAAATAAAATTTTCAATTGCAGACAGTGGAGATAGTTATATGTCAAGAGAAGACTCACCATTAGAAAGAACATGATAGTAATCTTCTCATTTTTCTTTGGGGTCTATTGGGTCAACCAAGGATAATTCTGTGGACAAATGATATCTATCATAACCTAGACGCATGGCCTCCCATGTACGAAGGTTTCGTTGAGTACTTCCCAAAGATTCTAATTTCTAAAACAATTTTTGACTGTATCTTTATATAGGTGCCATTGTGATGTGTTATCCAAGGTTGGGATGAGAGTCACAGTTGGTATATATTTGTATCAAAACTCACAACATATGTGTTGTTGTATTTTGCACGACAATTGTAGTAATAAAGTTGTAGTTGTTTTCTATACCATGTATTTGGCGACTCAGAATAGGTTGGATGGATTGAACCTATTTTGGAGGCGTCACATTATGTTAAGGAAGTCATTTCCAGACATGGAGTACCAGTTTTGATAGTGTCAGATCGTGATCCATGATTCACGTCGAACTTTTAGAGGAGTCTGCAAGAACAGATGAGAACGCAGCTGAAGTTGAGTACGGTTTATCATCCATAAACTGATGGGCAGAGCGAAAGGACAATTCAGATGCTAGAAGATATGGTGAGATCTTGCGTCATGGATTTCAAGGGTAGTTGGGATGATCATTTATCGCTAGTGGAGTTTGCATATAACAACAATTATCATGCGAGCATAGGCATGCCGCCTTATGAAGCTTTATATGGACGAAAGTGCAGAACACCATTGTGTTGGGATGAAGTGGGAGAATGTCGGATGCTAGGACCAAAATTGGTGCAGCAGACAGCGGAAATAGTAAAGTTGATACGGATGCGTCTAGTAGCAGTGCAAGACAGACAGAAGAAATATGCGAATTCGCATCGAGTGAATAGAGAGTTTGAAGTAGGCTCGTACGTATTTCTAAAGGTATCTCCATGGAAAGGAAAGATACGCTTTGGAAAAAAGGGAAAGTTAAGTCCAAGGTTTATAGGACCTTTTGAGATATAAAAAAGGGTAGGAGAGGTAGCCTACGTGGTAGCATTACCTCCAGACTAAGAAAGGATACATAATGTGTTCCATGTGTCTATGTTACATTTTTATAAGCCAGATTATAAGCACGTGATAGATATGAACCTATTCATATTGAGAAGGACTTGACGTACGAAGAAGTGCCTATTCAAATCATTGATAGAAAAGAGCAAGTTCTGAGAAACAAAGTTATACCTTCAATAAAGGTGTTATGGAAGAACCATGATGCTGAAGAAGCTGTGGGAACTTGAAGAAAAGATAAAGAAGAATTACCCTCACCTATTTGCTTAAATGTAAGAAGAGATTCTGGGGACAAAATCTTTATAAGGGGGGAATGATGTAACGACCGAGAAATTCGGATTTATTGTAAAATAATTTTATTTAATTAAATAATGAATAAAATTATATTATATGTTATTATTATATGTTAGTAAGATGAAGGTTGTTCTATAACCTAATTGTGTTGGAATATCGTAGTATTCTGGCTACGTGAAGGAATTAAAGTGTTTGAATTTCCAAGACGAAAATAAAAGCTTTTCTAGAAATTTTTTAAAAAATACTATTCACTGATTTCTGCTTGGGAATTATGTTTGAACTTCCGAGAAATACGTAACGATAGAATAATAAGGGAGGATGGATAATGTAATAATAATTCAAGTATGGCTAACGCAGTTTTTTGCCTGCGTACTAAATTTGATAAAGTTAAGGAACGTAAAGATTTGTTTATTTATGATCATATAATAGCGAGTATTATACGAAACAATGAATACGAGTATGATATGATGTATTGTATGAGTATATATGAAAGTTAGTATAATGTGGTAGTTCCTAGAGGCATAATAGTTATCTAGAAAGGGGGGTTGAATAGATATTTTAAATTCTTTTCGAAATACTTTGTTAGTTTTGATAATGATTTAAACACAACGGAATTAAGATTTTTTTGTTCTTCTTTTAAGATATAGTGAGTTAATAAGAGTGAAACAGTTATGACAGTTGTAGCAGTTATAACAAGAATGTAAGAGACACAGTAATTTTAAATGGCTCAGAGCACTTAAAGCTCCTAGTCCACTCTTCTACTCCTCGAGTAAGAAATCCATTAAGGATATCTTTACATTTTTTGAATCTCACAGATTCCTTCAAGACCAGCAGTCTAGGCACTTCTCAGTTCACTTTTGAACTCTTCAAGTCCAGCAGACTTTGTTCTTCACAGTTCACTTAGAACTCTTCAAGTCCTTCTGACTTGGAACTTCTTACTTCACTTGATAGTAGTTGAGTTCTTGTGTGATGCTACTCAGTTGTCGTTAAGCTTGTGTTCGAAAGAACTGAGTAGTTAAGAAAGCTTTCTCTTTCAGATCGTAGAGTTGAGCGTTGAGTATTCTTCAGCATTTTTGTTCAATGCTTGCTTAGTTCTATCATCTGCTGATGTTTTGCATATATGAGGTCTTTGAATTGTATCCGTTGAAGACATCCATTGAAGCATTAAATGTGTTTGACATTTCTGAGCTTTGATGGAGACTTTTTGCACAACTTCTGATTTACAGTCTGGCCCACTGACACAGCAGACTATTGTCTCACATAACACCTGAAAAGATGTTTTCTGCTGACTCATAGTACTTTCCTTAGCTTTTTCAATACGCTTCTTTGTTGTATACTAAGGATGATTATTGACATTGGGACTGCCGAGAACTTCAATGTCTATAATACATTCCACATTTGTTGGGATTTATTCTTTAAACAAATGGGCACGGCTCGATGCTTCTGATGTAGAAAGATGATACTTTACGATTTTGATCATGGTGTCTAGCCACCTTGGTGTTTGATCTGATACTAGCAAATGAGAACACTACGATTTCTCTTAAGTGCTACACACTATGATCTTCACTTGCTTGGCTTGCAGACTCTACGCTTCTAAGAGCACATTACAATCTCTGAGTTGGCTCGGCAGGCGTTAGGACCACTCTACGATTCTGGGAGAGGCCCTTCAAAGCAAAAACACTACGATTCTCGATACTCTACGATTGTGCCTTGACTTCTGCAATCTCTTGATCAGCTTGATAGACTATGATTCTGTTGAAGACTATCTATTACATGTCAAGATATAGATCAACCTAACAACTTTGATCTCTTCATCTATACATTCATTTACAGAATGATGAACATTAAAAGCTCATATCAACTTAACAATTTTGATCTATCACTAAGTCCTTGTACATATATTCCTTGAAGGACTTAACATATAATCATGAATACTTACTTTCAACATTAAATTTAAATATTTAATCTCCCAACATAATGTGTATGACAAAAGATTATGCGAACTAGTATACGTAAGGGATACGAGGATTTTACGTTAAACGCTTAAATCTTATTTCAATGAACTTGTAGTATTTGTCTAGGAATTTTGCAAGCCCAGGTGGTATTATGTTAAGGCCCAATGAAATGAAATGCAAGCCCAACTTTAGGCCCAAGGTAATTAAACCTAAAGCCCAAACTAAGAACCAGATCCGTGGATCGAACCAATGGGTAAGCGGGTAAGAAAAACCCATGGGGCAACCCATGTAGGCCCCATAGGTGACTCATGGTTGGCCTTGGTGACCAAGCAAAGGATAAAAGTTGTGATGCCCAAGTAATGAATAGTAAGGAGATTAAAGAAAGGAGGTGAGATGGCCTAAAAGACCTTTATGCCCTCACTTTAGAAATCCTATAAATAGAGAGGGTGTTAGTTCATTTGTTACTTGTTAATTTCCACCAACATCCTAGAACTTATAATATTAAGAGAGAAAAGTAAGAGCTAGATTGTTCATTATCCAAGAAGAAAGAAAGTTTTGATCATCAAAGGTAATAGCCCTTTTAAACCATTAATCTTTATCTCTTCAATTGTAGTTTGATAGAGAAGTGTTGATTTGTGGAGCATGTATGATAAGGAGTATGAGAACGGCTAATCAATTGACTTAAACCTTAATAAGTTATGTGTAAAGAAAGCATAATAATAAAAGTTATGAACTAATGAATAACATGTAAGGATTTGTCATGTATATGATTTACTGAAATATGTTTGGTTAGAATGTTAGAATGATGGAATGAATTCATTTTGAACGATATAAAAATCTCAAGTAACGAAGTTATGGCGAAATTTACGAGATTAAACGATAATCATTGAAATCGTTAAATTCTCGAAATGAAAGTTAAAAGCTAGCATTGAGCTCAGAAACATTGGTTTTCGATGCAGATTAGTCTCAATTGGCATTCTAGAGTTGCGGACTCAAAAATGACCAAATTCTGACTTAGAACGGAGAAACAAGCTTTAAACGTCTTCGAACATTTAACATACGCTTAATAACAAACTTATCAGTGAATTCTGAGTTAAAAGATTCAAAAATGAAATATTTTCTAATGAAATCATAGAACATGTGATTTGTGAGCTAATGGCTTTTGAACAAGCCAATTCGGACTTATAACGAATAAGTTATGAGGCCGGGAATTTCACATAAGAAATTTTCTATCAAAATTTTCTAAGGCTCATGGCCGGTGCCACAGCGCCGCCCAAAGAATTGTCTTTGACGCCGCAGCGCCAGACATGCCCATTAGCCCCTGCAAAGTGGCGCCGTAGCGCGAAAGTTAACAAGGAGACTCGGCGTTGCGACCGTCCTAACATAGATATTGTAGAGTGGCTGCATGCATTGCACGCCATATGAGGGATTGGCACCGCAATGCCGAGACCGGACATCACCTACTGAAGAGTCACGCCGCAGCGCGAGCTCTATATGGAAAGTCGGCGCCGTAGTGCCAGCACTAAGAAGGACACAGTAAAGAGTGCTTGTGAACATAAAGGAACAAGGAAGTGAATGAAAGGTAAATTATAATCTTAATTAACTTGAAGTAACATCAGTAATGGATGTTTACGACCTTAAGTTAATGACTAAAGGTTGACGATCGATTTCGTAAACGTAAGAACAATGTAATACTATAAAATGTAACCAATGTTAAACAATCTAAGGCATGATTATATTAAGAAGAAGGGTAAGATATAGTAGTGACCTTACTTGATTATATATGACCTAATGTGGTATGTTATGTGATCATGTATTGTAGAATCCTTAAAGAATCAAAAGAAAAGTATAATTATTGTAGAAGACGCTGAAGGCAAGTATTCTGACCCTTGTCTATATTCTTTTGGACAAGTGTTGTAATTCATGTACTTTACGCATGACCTGATGTATAATGAAGTCGAAGCCAATTTCTTCGGCTAGACTTAAGATGTTTTATGGATTTCTTATAATCTATCGAACTATTATTAATGTTATTAAGTTTTGCCAAACTATTTTGGTATGGATTTCAAAGAAAGACTGAGTATGCATAAACAAATGTTTTGTCGTCAAACGATAGGCACGTGAGGTTGCCAAACCTTAAATGTACATACGTTTAAAGAAAGTAGTGTTATACAACATAGAGTACTATAGGTTCATCACCTAGACGTGCTCGTGAGATATGTCAGACTTACAGACTTGGTGTCGGGTTGTCCTTTTCAAAGAAAGAATGAAATGCTCAAGGTCTTGGACCGAGATTTATGTTTAATGAATGTTGTTCATTGTGAAATGTTTTAAGAAAAGAGAAGTGCTATTTTGAATTATCGATAGTACTTCATAACTATTGTTTCAGTTATTGAAAATATATGATTTATATGATTCAAGCCTATTGTTTAAATGAAATTGTCATACTTGCTGAGCTAGTTATGCTCACTCTTGCTTGAACCATATGAATGCAGCTAAGACCGAACGGACCGAAGCATCTAATAAAGATAAAGGGAAGGCTAAGGCAAACCAGTAGATTACCTTTGTAATAGTTTAGTGTGAACATTGTAATTATTTGATATTATGCCAAGCAAACATGTAATGGTTATAAAGAACCTGGAAATGGGAATATTGTTTTGGAATATATATAAGATATTTTCACTCTTTTGAGGTATTTCAATTGAATGAATGTGTGAATTGTAGCACAGTGTAGCACCATATGTCGGGTCAGAAGATACCCGGATTTGGGAACATCACACATGTTTTATAAGTTAGAACAATATCTTTTATCATCAGAAGCACTACACTTACACACGTGCATGCCCAACGCACTCTGATTGCCTCTGAAAAACACATCAGTCCTAAATATGCCCATTTTTGAACCAATTTCCCAAACCCAGATTGAAAAAGTTAAAGAAAAAAGTTATAGGTCTACTCGTTATCTTTACGAATCATTCTGAATAGCCTAAATTGGAGTTCGTATGAAAACGTTATGGTCGTTTTACTACAGGAGGTCAAAACAGTCACACCTGACACACCTAGAGCATAGTTGCACCCAAATAAGCCTTGGAAATAAGCGTAATTGCCCAAGAGTCATTGAGATTAAGCAGAACCATAACTTGCGCCATCTTGTTCTTGAGATTTTTTGACCCTTTCTCCTTCTAATCTTTATAATTAATTTATTTTCTTCAATAGTTTAATTAACTATTAAACATCTTTTTCCCCAATATATGAATATATATAATTCTCTTGACACCAAATCACATATTTCATAATATATAACACATATATACACATACTCAAACTCAAAACATCTTATAATAAGAATTTTATTTATTAAATTCTTATTTTAATAATTTCCAAAAATCTAGTTTGTCACATCCTTCTCTCCTTATAAGGATTCCGTCCTCAAAATCATCGAAACCCTACCATACTCAGGTTTTCATCAAATCTCTTTTAAAAATTTATCGTTGAATAACTTCAACACATTACTTTAATATGGGTTTAATAATTCATATTCCATTCTTGTTCTCAGTAAAAAAAAATTACAAACTTTATTTTATACCCTTCACCTAAACTCAATTATATTTTGAGTATTATATATTCTTTAACCCGTTCATTATCTTTTTCTAAGTATTATTGCCACATACTTAATTCATAAACACTTGGGATATTACATTCACCCCTTCTTCTACGAATTTCGTCCTCGAAATTTTAATTTACTAATCTTCATTCATTTGATTTATCAAAATGGATTTTCATTAATTTCTATTAATTCATTGGGTTATATAACCAAATTCTTTCTCTAAAGATCTTTTTAAAATCATCGTATTCTTCACATCTTTCTCTTTTAAAAGTTTCTCATCATCCTTCGATAACTTCATCCCTTCTCTTATCAGAATTTCTTTCCTTTTTTGGAATTATTATGTTTAACTTAATTTTCTCTTCATTACATGTCGCATTCTACAGCTTACCTCCTTCTAAGGAATATCTTCCTTTCTACTTTCACCTTTTAGAATAATAAGGATCTTCCACAATTGCTAAATAATTGGGAAGCAATATGAATAACTCAAGAATTTAAAATATTTCAAATCACGCTGAGGCGTCATAAGACCTTGAACTCTTCTCTAGATTTAATATTGCATCACCACTATAAACCATCTTTAACCGAATGTTTAGCAATCACACAAACTAAAAATACTCTCTACAAGTACTCTAGGTGATCAGCTTATCGTACCCTTACGTCGTGCATAACGTATTACATCTTAACATCGTAATGACTATATGTGTTACTTTCGGAACCATTGTCTCCAATAACATGTCCCCTTTATAGGGTTGTTCGCCTCAGCTTTTCAACATCTGAATCCGCCCCAAAAAAAATTGGTTTGGCATAGTTTGTCAATAACGTTTGAATTTCATAAACATCTTTCAGTAATCGTCTAGCTGAATCAAATAGCTTAGACTTTTAGCAACAATTCAGACGTCAATCGAAAGATATATATATATATATATATATATATATATATATATAACAAACTTAATTAATATACTTTTCTTAGTTGAAAAGATACCAAAATAAATCTTTTTTTTAAACCATCTCCAATAGCATATCTTTTCAAAGTTTAGAGAAAACCAAATATTATTTTTATATCACGATATCGTACCGTCTTAATGGCATGTTGAGGATTCAGTCATGCTACAACATACCATAGTGGGATGACAATCCTATGATCACATTCAACACTAGGTTCAATTGCATTGATGACTCCCTCGATTATTGTTTCCACACTAAATCAAATGATGCATATGATCACAAAAACATGTTTTGATAATTTCAAATTATTTTTGTCTAGCTGAAATAGACATGGCAAACGGGCGGGCCAAGCCCAAACGAGCCGGGTGAGTGGTAGTAGACCAAAAATAAAGGCCCAAAAAGGCTTTTTTCTTGGCTAAAGTTCACAGCTAAAAGCCCCACCATGTAGCGAGACCAATTCGTGCCTATTTTATGCTATTTTTTTTTGTTTGGCCCAAACAGTAGGGTCGGTCTTGGTAGAGCCAAAATGCTGAGGTTTTTGGGCTAAAATTCTGCGACCCAAAGCCCGGTCAAGTGGTGAGGCGAAATGGGCCCTACCATGAAGCTTGGGCCATATTTGTCAGGTCTAAGCTGAAACAACAAGCATAGACACAAGAAAAATAGCACTATTTTAAAAAAACTCATTGATTCAATCAGCTATTCCAACATTTTTCAAAACAAAGAAGTGTAACATCAGCACGAAGTCAAAAAATTTCAAAAACCTAACATAGCTAAAAGATTTAGAATATCCAATTTTTCTCCATCATCTTAAATCCTTACTCCACTGCTTCATTACTTAATCATTCTACTAATCTTTAGCACCATCAATGCTCACCATACCAAAAATTCTTAGTTCTTACTTTATAAGTTTTCTATACCCAGTATAGTTCATCAAACTTACCACACTTTGGAAGTTCAGGAACTTGCCACAATAATATGAGTTTAAGAACTTGTCCTAGCAATACGTAGTCCAAGAACCAATCAGGGACTGTTCATATGCTTAGAGGTTCAAAAATATACATATGATTATGAGTCATCAACTTACCATAAGTATGAGTTTTAAGAACTCGTACCTAATCCTAATAATATCTGACTAATCTTAATATTCTCTAACTATCAAATATGCACATGAGAAAAGAATCACCTTTTTACCATATATACATTGATAGCATGACATAAACATTCCAATTATTATCAATGTGATAAACTGAGTGCAAGAACAAAACCCCTACCCATACAAAGGTTTGTACAACTCAGCCACCACACGAGTCCTTAATTGAAATCTCACCTAACTATATCTTGCTCATAACTTGCTCTATACTCGATACGCATTTTTTGTACTACATCATCTATAACTCATCATGAGTTTACCTTGTACTATATCATAGTAAATTCTCTTATAGCATCAAGCTATAACTATTCATTCATTATAGATCATCTATCATTTTATAACTTAACCAGATCACGTCCTTATCTTATTCTACAATAACCCTCTTTATGATTCCTTTCTTATTTTATGATCGTTTTGGTTTCACGATCCTCATTACTTCCTCTTTAATTATATTGTCTTATGATTATTAAACTCAATTTTAACTCTTCAAGTTCTTCTTTGAACCCACACATATTATCTTAACTTGTTTCATAAGCATTCTCTGAATTTATCATCAATTAAACTCTATTCGAGTTTATTATTATTATTTTAATCACCTACATCTTGTAAATATCGTCTACTTAATAACACTTAACATCTTACTACTGGAGTCAAGTAATTCCATATTCATATCTTTTAAATACCTCACGATTCTTCTTCGAATTTTCTCATATATATTTTAATCTATTCTCTATACATTTGTTAAATTTATTTCTTATTGTTCAAACTTTAATTGAGTTCATTCTTTATAATCTTCACCCTTTTTCTCTAAGGTTATAGTCTAAGGTACTCTTACCTAAGGTTTCTAACCTATCAGCTTTGATACCAACTGTAGCGACCCCAAAATTCATACAATTCATCTCCTAACTTCGGTCATTAACAATACGCCTAACTTTTTATTTTACATCATTATTTGATGTTAAACTTAATACAATACGGAATACTTTAAACATTTCTATCTTCTTACTTTAATTCCCTGAATCAAAACATTTATCATCTACACATCTTCGAATCAAATTTATTTTCTTAATTCACTTTATCAAAGTTATTATATAAAATCGTTCATCTCAACTCAATATCCCTTATACATTGGGTAGCTCAAACTTTACTACTAAATATGAAGTTTCACATCATAAATTATCAAGTACATTTCTCAAAACCTTTATCTTTACTTACCTTTGAACCATACTTAGTTTATTACTCACTTTATTAGAGTTAATAAATAAAACTTACATCCAGGTTCAATACCCTTTATACATCAGACAAAATTTAAACTTTATAATTCAACATCTATTAAACATCATACATTATCAAGTACGTCATCCGGAACCTTAAACATGGTTTGAATAATAACAACTCAGCCAAAGTATATAAATCTTCATGCATTACATCTGATTCATGTCTTTCAAGTAGCACATAGCGTTACCTTGAATCCTTAACCTGCAAAAGTTGTTATTTGCAAGGTCGAGCTCGACAGCCCAACAAATCTAACAGTTTTCATGCATCGCGTAGCACATAATAACATGCTCAACATACATCTCATAAACATTGGACTAACATAACAAACATGATGCAGTTGATATAACAAGTATAAAGATTAAGTTACTTAATCAACATTCATTACTCAATCAACACAGTCATAAATTGACTTTAATGTTTCATACTTTTAATATATATATAACACATCATGCTCTTTACAATAAAGATTTAAAACAGTTCATCATCAAGTTCACATAGCAAATAGGAACTGAAAGACTTGCCTTGATCGTTGTTTGCCAATAACAGTTTAACAGCTTACAGTTATCTGCACTTCACGTGCCCTACACAATTATATAATCATGCACATCAACTATTAGTCACATAGCAACGCATAGTAATTGTAATGTAAATTGTACTCTATATCTCATAACCCTTCCTATTATCAATACACAATGTTCAATTTGATTGTGTTAACTTTCGACTTATATCTCACTATATTTCTTCTTAGGTCATACTCAAAGTTCATTCTAGTGTTTAAGTCTTGCTAGAATACTAAATGAATATTAAACGAATACAAATACTAAATGAATGCAACTAAATAACTGCAATGCAACTGGAAGAATGCACCCCCAAACTTAACATATGTAATATCCTCATGGTATATAAAAAATATAAGAAATTAGGCACTGAGGACTTCCCTAAAAGATCGAAGCCTTACTCCTCGTTAGTATCCTCTGCTTCTTCTTCATCAACCTCATCCTCAGGGGGTAAATCAATCGGGGGGTACGCAGACAAGGGTGGAAATTGGTAGGGAGCGCATGCTGGATTCATGTGGTTGAACATCTCTATAAATGATGCACTGCAGTTCTGATATATCTTCGCTTGTCGCTAAGCCAATTTACCCTGATTTATATCCACCCGGTCAAAACCCTGCTGAACTTGGGTAGCCACCATGTCAATTTGTCTAGTTTGATGTCTCAATTCTCCACGAATATCCTGAAACAAATTTGATGGTGGCCCGTAACTCTTAACTGCAGTAGGATTATCATGTGACTGTTGATTAGGCTCGTCAGCAGGCTCTAGAGGCACAATAATGAAACCTAACCCTCTCGGATGTGGTTTACCCCCAACCCATACCTTGTACTTTTTTATAACCAATTGGTTAATTGGGGCTAAAGGAGGTTGTCTAGCTTCCTCGACATCCCACTTTACTCCAGCTTGTTGACATAGTCCAGTAATCAAAGATGGATGAGGCAGTCCACCTGAAGTCCCACCTTGAATTGCTTTGTCAATTGAATCATGTATAACCTGACCCACATCTATAGTTTTTCCTTGTGTAATGCAGAAAAGCACCGCTGCCCGTTGATTTATGACATAATTCATATGCCTACACGACATCAGCATGGCACAAATAAAGGCATGACATGCTTTCCCGTAACTACTTAGTGCGAATGCAAGGAACAGAATAGCTTCTTGCTGATCTATTAATTTCCATTTTGTTCCAGGTACACACAATGCTTGAATGACCTCACTATAGTCCAGCTTATGCTCTAGATATTGCATGTAGCCATTATTAGGTATTCTGTCCAAGCCGTAGAAAGCATTCATTGTCCTGAAATTGACCTCCACTAATTTTTTGCGAACCCAAACCATGTTATCAACATCATCTTTTGCATTGGCGTAGAATTCCTTAACAATTTTAATGACCGACGGATCCGATTGAGCTATAAAATTCACCCATATTCTACTTCCAATCATTTCTAGTAACTCCCCATCTTCTGCCTCTGGCAATAATCCACGCTCAGGAATTAGCGTTTTACTATAAAGAAAATTGTAATATCTTTCAGACGCACTAGCACTTGTAAATCTCTTTTTGTCAAACTTTATCGAAGTGCCTGAAGTTTCTCCTTTATGCCTTTTAGTAGCCATAAGTCTTGCGTGTTAATTCCTTGCCCAACAAATTAAGTTTAGTGGCTGAATTGATGAAAAACCCTATATGTGACAATTTACCAAACACTTAGAGTGCGCTGTTAACAAACCCTTTGTAAAGCCTCTCCCCCAAACTTATTTGTCACCAAAATATGTTAATTAGTAAGCACACTACTCATCCAATGCCATACAATCATAACTTAAGAACAATCAAATCCAGTTGAACCAACATAAGTAAAAACAAATGATTTCTCTAAAATACTTACTTAGCCAACACTATTTAAGTAATTCCAAGCAATTCAATATAAAACCTTGCAACACGTACTAGATTATGTTCAGATATGATGTTCCATCAAAGTAGAAAAAAAAAATTGGAGGGTCGATCACTTACTTCAAATCTGTGTTTTGATTGGAGGTTGGGAACCAAGATGGTAGGCAGAGATGGCAATATGGAGTTTGTGGGACGTGCTTCAATATCTGATCCATTCATGTGGGTAGGCTTATATGTTGGATTATTCTTATCAAAGAAGAAGCTTGATTATCGTGGGCTAGATTAGAGGAAGAATGTAATATGATTGAGTTTGGGTTGGAGTGGGAGAGAAAGAGAGTGTTTGATTTGGCTATAGAAGAGTTATGCCCGATTAGGGATTTTATTTTTTTTTCCAAGTCATAGCAGGAGCGCCTAGGCGCTTGACATTGTATGGGTTGGACTGCCTAGGCAGTTGAAAACATAATGTGTTGGGCACCTAGAGCGCCTAGGTGCTTGAATTGGCCTAGGAGGGGGCATTTAGGCACTTGAATTGGCCTAGGAAGGGGCGCTTAGGCGTTTGGGTCGCATCTTGGATTCTGCAGTATGGCGCCAAGGCGCTTGGTTTATGCCTGGATTGGGTGCCTAGGCGCTTGCGCATGTCTTGGTGACTCTTTTTTTTTCTTCTATGCTTCCAACCTACACAGCTTCAATTCTTAGGTTTTGTTTGCAAGGAGATTAAGACTTATTCTAAAACCCTAAACTAAGATAAACTACATTCTAAATTAGAAGAAAACTAATCAAAATTAAAGACTCCCCTAAAGTACTAATAAACAAGATACCCTACACTACTAAACAATTCAATAACACTTAAAATGAAGGAAAATGATTAGGAATCTGAGAATTTGACAAATGGACATTCTGAAAATGAGCTCATAAGTGCTTGGCTTTCAGGGGCATTGCCCCTTACAACCCCCCACCACTCACCGACGAATTTGGAATTACATTCACCATGTGGAGGCGAGACCCTGACTCAGGTAGTCGTAGTGGCCATTAGTCGAACCCGCCAAATATGAAATCTTATTTCTTATCCTGAAATCAATTGAAGACCGTGTTAGAGAACATAAAGGCTGTAACAAATCCTAAACTATAAAAGTTTAACTACTAAATAAACTAACAGTAAAGAAAATAAAAAAATAAAACTAAAAATAAAAATTCCTAGGTTGCCTCCCAGTTAGCGCTTGGTTTATAGTCTTCAGCCTGACTTTCTTCTATGTTCTAATCAGCAAGGTTGACCGATGTCTTTTCACGATCAACACAACCCCCATAGTAGTTCTTCAATCTCTGACCGTTAACTTTAAAATTACGTTTAGCATTCGGGTCTTCCACCTCCACAGCTCCATGAGGATAAACTTTTGTAATGATAAATGGAACTGACCAACGGGATTTCGACTTTCCTGGAAACGGTTTAAGCCTGGAATTGTATAATAGCACTATTTGCCCTGCTTTAAACTTTATTTCTAGGATTTTCTCACCATGCCACCGCTTAACCTTTTCTTTGTATAACTTAGCGTTTTCATACGATTGGAGTTTGAATTCATCCATTTTGTTCAATTGTAAGAGGCGCTTTTCTCCTGCAGCTGACATATCAAAGTTTAACTTCTGGATTGCCCAATAAGCACTGTGTTCCAGTTCAACCAGAAGATGGCATGCCTTCCCATATATGAACCTGTACGGAGACATACCTATCGGAGTTTTGTAAGCTGTAAGATATGCCCATAAAGCATCATCCAACTTGCTAGCCCAATCTTTTCGACTAGGGTTTACTATCTTCTCGAGGATTCATTTAACTTCTCGATTGGATACCTCAGCTTGACCACTTGTTTGTGGATGGTAAGCAGTAGCTATCTTATGAGTAACTCCGTACTTAGCGAGAATAGCTGAGAACTGCTTATTACAGAAGTGCTCGCCTTCATCACTAATGATTGCACGAGGAGTGTCGAATCTAGAGAAAATATTCTTCCGGATGAACTTAACCACAACTTTAGCATCATTGGTGGGCGATGCTATAGCTTCAACCCACTTCGAAACGTAGTCCACCGCTAGAAGTATATAGGAGTTGCTAAAAGACGATGGAAATGGTCCCATGAAGTCGATACCCCAAACATCAAATAATTTGACTTCTAAGATCATATTTAGGGGCATCTCTTGTCGCTTTGATATATTACCAACTCTTTGGCATCTGTCACATTTCAATGAAAACACATGGGCATCCTTAAAGAATGTTGGCTAGAAGAATCCACAATGAAGCACCTTAGCTGTCGTTCTTTCTCCCCCAAAATGTCCACCACAGTCAGATGCATGACATTAGTATAAAATATTTCCATTTCACTTTCTGGAACGCACCTTCTTATTACTTGATCTCCACACTGTTTAAATAAAAACTGCTCATCCCATAAGTACTGTTTCACATCTTGGAGAAATTTCTAATTTTGTTGACTAGTCAAATCTGGCGGAAACACCTTACTCACAATGAAATTTACATAATTTGTATATCATGGTGTATCCATCTTTACCGCAAGTAGTTGTTCATCCGGGAAAAATTCGTTGATCATTGTTGTGTCAT
Organism: Panax quinquefolius; assembly: GCA_020205615.1. NCBI lineage: Eukaryota > Viridiplantae > Streptophyta > Magnoliopsida > Apiales > Araliaceae > Panax > Panax quinquefolius. Next base: position 107,275,242 of record CM035167.1, read on the forward strand.
CTTTTTTTAGTTCTGCATTCTCTAACCGTGATAAATGATCAGCAACCTGATTTTCTATTCCTTTTCGGTCTCGGATCTCCAAGTCAAACTCTTGTAGATAATAACCATCGAATTAATCTCGGCTTCACATCCTTCTTTGCTATCAAGTACTTAATTGTCGAATGGTTTGTAAACACGATCACCTTTGTCCCAATCAAATATGAGTGAAATTTATCAAATGTATACACAACTGTTAATAGCTCCTTCTCGGTACTGGTATAATTCAATTGGGCATCCGTTAACGTCTTACTAGCATAGTATATAGCATGAAAAATGTTATCCTTTCGTTGGCCAAGAAATATGCCAATCGCAAAGTCGCTAGCATCACACATTAATTCGAACGGGATACTCCAATCTGGCGTTATGATTACAGGTGCGGTAATTAGTTTCTTCTTCAACACATCAAAAGCTTTCAGTCATGCTTGATCAAAGTTGAATGGGACATCCTTCTCCAAAAGACTGCAAAGTGGTTTCGTGATTTTGGAGAAGTCTTTTATAAATCTTCTATGGAAACCAACGTGTCCCAAAAAACTTCGAATACCCTTTACTGAAACTGGTGACGGGAGGCTTTCAAGGGTTTCAATCTTATCTCTATCAACCTCAATTCCTTTTGATGACACTCGATGACCCAAGATTATTCTCTCTTACACCATAAAATGACATTTCTCCCAGTTTAAAACCAAATTCGTTTCCATACACCGTTTGAGCACAAGAGTGAGATTTTCCAAACAATAATCAAACGAATCCCCAAAAACTAAAAAATCATCCATAAATACCTCGAGATTTTGTTTGACCATATCGGAGAAAATAGCCATTATACACTGTTGAAATGTCGTCGGTGAATTACATAATCCAAAAGACATTTTGCGAAAAGTAAAGGTACCATATGGGCATGTGAATGTCGTCTTCTCTTGATCCTCGGGTGCAATGGAAATCTAGTTATAACCTGAGTATCCATCCAAGAGACAATAATACTCATGCCTTGCAAGCCTGTCCAACATTTGGTTTATGAATGGTAGAGGAAAATGGTCCTTACGAGTGGCTTTGTTCAACTTTTTGTAATCCATACACACCCGCCAACCAGTAACTGTCCGAGTCAGGATCAATTCATTATGCTCATTCGCAACTACTGTCATTCCCCCTTTCTTTAGCACACATTGAACTAGTTACCCATGAGCTATCTGAGATAGGGTAGAAAATTCTCGTATCCAACCATTTAATGATTTCCTTTTTTACAACTTCCTTCATGATGAGATTGAGTCTTCGTTGTTTTTCAATAGTTGGTTTTGTTTCATCTTCCAATAGAATCTTATGCATGCAAATTGATGGGCTTATCCCCTTGATATTCGCAAGAGTCAACCCAAGAGCAAACTTGTATTGCCGAAGTACCCTTAGTAGCTTTTCTTCTTGAACCTCATGAAGTGATGCAGAAATAATAACTGGCAAGGTAGAAGAAGAACCAAGGTTGGCATACTGTAGATGGTTAGGTAATGACTTAAGTTCCAAGGTGGGCGGTTCTTCTAAGGATGATTTCACCTTTTCAACTGGCTTTCCCCAATAATCCAAAGGTTCAAATTTTTGCAAACATCGTGTGAACTTCGGGGCTGAATCTAACATCTGAACCCATTCTACCACAGTTAAATTGCTTTAAACATACAACTCAAGTTTGAGTTAGAGAAAACTTGCCTGTATCGCTGATTACCGCTAAGCAATATAATATAATCTCTTATGAAAGACCTATCAATTATAAGATTGATCTTTTAATTAGCATAACATACCTGTTAACTCATAATACTATTACTTTATACATAGATTATCTAACACTTAATCAAATATTAGATAACACCTTACAACATTAGTATTATTATCATCTGTTGATAATTCTTTAGTCACTATATCATATCTATTATGATTTAACACTCGCCTTTTCATTTCATAAGTTATTCTTTAACATCTAATAAGTCAAATTCTAATCCAGCAACCTGGATTCTAAATCTAGCAAACTGGATTACAAATCCAGCAATCTAAACTGCAATCCAGCTAACTGGATTCCAAATCTAGCAACTAGATTGCAATCCAGCAAGCCTGGATTCACCAATTCATCAATCCAGCAAGCTTGATTCTAAATCCTTCAATTCAGTAAGCTTTTTTTCAATCCAGCAAGCTGGATTCATCAGATTTTCCAATCCAGCAAGCTGAATTCCATATCCTTTTTACGAAAATACCAAATCAGTTTATTATTTTTCTATCCTTTGACCAAACACATATACATAAATTTCATACACAAAAAGTATTTTTCCAAAATTTTCCAACTTCTTTTGGTATTTTTCAAAAATCACTTTTAGTTATTTCCTTAAGAAATTAGCTACCTTGTGCTTAACTCCAGAATTTCCCATCTCTTGACACAATCATATACGTGTTAACATGACACTCCAGTTTAAATTTTGTGGCCATCGGAGTTATAGAACTCCTTCGTCAGAAAATCACAAAAATTGAAATGGTCATAACCTGGTCATTTTAACTCGGAATGAGGTTATTTTTGGACAGGAGGTACTTTATACCATATATTTTCATGTCTCAAAAGGCCAGAATTTTTCTCACAAATTAAGTGTCCGAAACTGCCATTTTAAAATTTTGGGCAGAAGCTAAATTGTCGTGTTGCAGTTTTTCATGCTTTACTAAAGATATTCCATACGGAAATCTACAACTCCTTTTTTAGTGATTCCACTTGGAGATGTTAGATAACTTATAGATCTAACTCTAGGACTTGACCACACTCAAAAATTCGAAATATAATAGGAGATATGGTTGTTTAAATTTCGTGTTTTGTTTTCACCAAAAATTGATTTTTAACTCTTCATGTCTTCTAAGAAAACTTTCATGTTTTCACATAATAACCAATATAACTCATCATAAAATTTACTAATACCTCATATACCAATGATTCTACCATAATACATGATCTATTTCATCAAACAATCATCAAACACAAGATTTAACACAATCGGGGCTAAGAAAAATTAGGATTTTCTACATTTGAAAAACCTAGTTTCTATTTCATACTTTCGATCTAACTTTTAACACACAAGATGGATAGATCCACACATAACACACTCTAGATCATGTAAATCTAGAGTTTTGAAGATCAAGAACATAACTCCATGTTTTGATTAAAACAATTAAGAATAACTAGATAAATGTAGTTTAATACCTTGATATCTTGCTAGCCTTTCTTAATCTTTCAAAGTAGATGATCTTGGTTAGCTTGAAGATCAAAACCTTCTCTCCTTCTCCTCTTGGAGCTGCCGAAAATGCTAGCTCTCTCTCTCTTTTCTCTAGTCTCTCTCTTTCTTTCTTAGCTTATGTTAGATAATGAAAAGAAAAAAAAAGACTTAGACTTTTTATTTGTTGGAAAAGTAAGTATGGATATATTTGGTATATCTATCCCTAATCTACCAACATCTCTAGCTCTTCTCTCTCCCACTCAATTACCAAGTGGTTACTTGCAAGTTTTGCCCAAAGTGTTGGTGAAATAAAGAGATGACACATGGAATGAGTTGGTCACCAACTAAAGTAGACAATCATCACATTCATCTCCCTTTCTCTCCTTCTCCTCTTATCCGGACATGTGGCCTTAGTTTGTCCCAATTTTTGGCTTTCCTTTATACTTTATTTGATTTGCTAAATGTCCAACAAGTCATCTCCTACTTGGGCTAAAAATTGGGCAATCCAACATTTCATTTGGGCTTCCAAATTAAAAATGTTTGGGCTACAACAACTAACATCTTCCAACACTTCTTATTTTACCATTCCCTAATTATTTAATTAGGGTTCTCATTTCTTCCATTATAACATAAATCCTTACTCATACACATTTATTTCCTTAACCCAATTAGACTTTCTATAATTAGGTTATAAAATTAATTAGTTGAGATATATAAAATAAATCTCTTAAAATTAATATATATATTTTATATACTAACATTCTCCCATATTATAACCTCTTAGGTTATTTAATTATCACACCTAATACATATATATTAGGTTACATAACTTAATTCTTAATTCACTTACGCACATATTCATACAAAATAATTTAATAAATTGAGACATGGTCCACAATTCTTAGATTAGGTCCCTAGTATATAGTTAAAATACTAGAATCACATTCACATAATCTTATGAACTCATACACTAAACATATACCTCATTATCAAACTATCACTTATAGTCTATCAAATCATTCAAATTCTTCTCCAAAAATTTTGAAATCCTTAAAATTCCTTTACAGAAACGTCAAATCCATACACTTATTTTATGCCTGGGTTTATTATTTAACCTTTATTCAATCTTTTAAGATTTTATAAAATTGTCTAAATTTTTGGGTTGTCACATTCACCCCTTCTTCTAAGAATTTTGTCCTCGAAATTACAGTCCACTAATCACCACTCCTTTTATTCAGCAAAACTAGGTTTTCAAATTAACCTTTACTTAATTCCATGCTCAATTTAATGAGTACATCTTGCTTCCTACTATGAGGAGCTCTACTACAATCACATTCTTCAATGACTTAAGTCTAAGGAGTTAAAACTTTTTAAATCATGATGAGGGGTCATATAGACCATGAACACGTAGTTTTAACGATATTTATATCGCAAAATAGTAAATTACTAGGTATGTTTACAATCACAAAGAAGGTAAACTACCGTTGCTAGTACTTTAGGTGATTAGCCTATCGTACGCGTACGTCATGCATAACGTATTAATCATGTTTAGCGAATATTTACGCTACTAGATTGGATTATTTTATCCAAACAACATAGTTCACCTCAGTCTTATCATAGGATTCCGCACCAAAATAATTCGGTTCGGGAAAATTTTCAAAGATACTTTGAATTTTCATAACCATTTGTCTAGCTGAATCAAATAGCATAGACGCATATCAAATAATTTGAATTTCAATCGAAACATTGCTATCCACATTCAGTTGGCAATAATTTATCTTTAAAATTCTTAAATCATTTTATGACGTCATGATACCGCATGGTATTTATAGTTCGTTTGAAGATTCCGTCATTTTGTGACTTTGTCATACTACAACATTCCATAGTGGGCTGACGATCCTTAGATCACATACCACACTAAGTAATTCTGCATTGATAACTCCATCATTTTTATCATTCTGCATCAGGTTCCATGATACATTGATGATATAAAAAAATACATTTTGATAATTCAAATCATTTTTGTCTAGCCGAATCAATTAGCATAGACTATTCTTTAAACTGTTCAAAAATAATTGCAATTTAGTTTTATCATCTCAACAGGTAACGATGGGTCGGTGGCCCGAAGTCCACTCATACACAATGGTCACCAGGAGTTAAGAATAAAATTCATTTTCCAAAAAGCACCTAGTGCGTTTTTAGCTTGATGTCAAAAACTTCGAAGTCTAGCATAGCTAGAAGATTTGGAATACCTATGCTTCCACCATCAACTTCACTTTCTCTGCTGATCCACTACTTAATAAATCTATCTATTTCTATCATCTTCAATTCTCCATTCACACATAACTATACCCAGTTCGTCAAACTTACCACATATTATGAGTTCAGGAACTTTCCACAATCATATGAGTTTAAGAACTTGTCCTAGTCAGACCTTTGGCGTCCATTCGCTGAGGGGTTCATAAACATTTCATATAATTATGAGTCACGAACGTAACATAAGTATGAGTTTTAAGAACTCACACTTAACCTTATATTCTCTACCTATTCGTTGTACACATGAGAAAAGAATCACCTTATCCACATGCATATAACAAATAGCGCGACACCAGGTTTCAATGATTATCAATGTAAGAAACTAAGTGGTTGTCAAACCAAACTCGACCACTAATCAATATAGGAAGCTAAGCGGACAATTCCCCGCCCATACAAAGAATTGGTCAACCTAACCACTATATCGACCAAGAAGCTAAGTGATTCTAAAACCAAGTACAAATTCCCCGCCCATATAAGGAATCATACAACTCAGCTGCTGATATGATTCCTCAGTTGAAATCCCACATAATCCTAGTTCTATACTTTCTCCATAGGAATTTCATTTAATCCATATTTACAATTAATAACTCTTTCATGAGTTTTCATAGTACAATTTCATAGTACAACTGTCGTACAACAATTCTGTTATAAAGTTTTCAACCATTTAATTGATCCTTCTCCTACTATGACCTTATCAGATCACGTTGTGATCTCATATTATAACCGTATTATGATCGTTTTATTTTACGATCTTCTTTTCCTTTAATCATATAATATTATGATTTTACACTTTTCATCTTATAGACTTTGTCTATTTATTATCACTTTTCATTTTTATTACAAGAGTCAGGTAACTTCGGATTCTTATCTTTATATCTCTTGAAGATTCTTCTTTGAATATTATTTATCTTTCTCTTTACTTAAATGATAAATTTCCTAAATTCATCTATTATCACTTAAACTCGATCTGAGTTTATTCCTTATCACCATCTCCGCGGTTATAGTCTAAGGTACACCTACCTAAGGTTTATAACCTACGGCTTTGATACCACCTGTAGCATCCCCAAATCCAGGTACTATTTTTCCACGAATCTGGTATACTAATTCTATAATTATTGCGGAAGATATAAACATAAATTGTTTATACATTAAACTTTTACACATCATTCCCAAGGTCTACAACCTTAACTTAATACATACATTCAATATCTTAAATGTTTACAATACTATTTTCGTCAGAAGATTTAATAAATCTAACTGCACCATAATTTAGTCTTGCACTTTGCCTTTACTTCTGTCGTTACACGAGCTTTCCTCTAAATCTGAAAATTTTATCATGATATAGCAAGGGTGAGCAACAAGTTTGCCCAGCAAGGTTAAATTTATTTGAGGATATATCGTGATTGAAAGAATTGAACAATAAGCTAGCTAACTTTCAACAATATAAACATTGTGAAAGAGCATGAACAAATTTTCTTAGCTGAACGACCAAGTCAATAAAAATGAATGGTCAAGCATAAACATGAACAGATTAACTGAACCAAATGGTAATGAAGGTGATCAGCCTTTCATACCTGATTAACATTTACACATGCACCACGTGCGAATCAATAATCAGTATAGACGTGAATAATCGACAACAATTATTCACTAAAATGCTTTGAACATACAACTCAAGTTTGCGTTAGAGAAAACTTGCATGTACCGCTGATTACCGCTAAGCAATATAATGTAATCTCTTATGAAAGACCTATCAATTATAAGATTGATCTTTTAATTAGCATAACATACCTGTTAACTCATAATACTATTACTTTATACATAGATTATCTAACATTTAATCAAATATTAGATAACACCTTACAACATTAGTATTATTATCATCTTTTGATAATTCTTTAATCACTATATCATATCTATTATGATTTAACACTTTTTTAATTTCAAATTATTATTTAACATCTAATAAGTCAAATACTAATCCAAAGAACTCGGATTCTAAATCCAATAACCTAGATTACAAATCCAAAAACCTAAATCTGCAATCCAAAGCAAATGGATTCCAAATCTAACAACTAGATTGCAATCCAAAGTTTGGATTCACCAATCCATCAATCCAAAGAAGTCGGATTCTAAATCTTTCAATTCAAGAAGCTTTTTTTCAATCCAAAGAAGTTTGATTCATCGATTTTCAATCCAAAAAAGTCGGATTCCATATCCTTTTTACTGAAAATATCAAATCAACTTTATTATTTTCTATCCTTTGACCAAACACATATACTTAAATTTCATACACAAAAAGTATTTTTCCAAAATTTTCCAACTTCTTTTGGTATTTTTCAAAAATCACTTTTAGTTAATTCCTTAAGAAATTAGCTACCTCGTGCTTAACTCCAAAATTTCCCATTTCTTGACACAATCATAAACGTGTTAACGTGACACTCAAGTTTAAATTTCGTGGCCATCGGAGTTATAGAACTCCGGTTATAGTCGTTTTCGTCGAAAAATCACAAAAATTGAAATGGTCATAACCTGGTCATTTTAACTCGGAATGAGGTCATTTTTGGACAGGAGGTACTTTACACCATATATTTTTATGTCCCAAAAGGCTGAAATTTTTCTCACAAATTAAGTGTCCGAAACTGCCATTTTAAAATTTTGGGCAGAAGCTAAATTGTCGTTTTGCAGTTTTTTGTGCTTTACTAAAGATATTCCATACGGAAATTTACAACTCCTTTTTCAGTGATTCCACTTGGAGATGTTAGATAACTTATAGATCTAACTCTAGGACTTGACCACACTCAAAAATTCGAAATATAATAGGAGATATGGTCGTTTGAATTTCGTGTTTTGTTTTCACCAAAAACTGATTTTTAACTCTTCATGTCTTCTAAGAAAACTTTCATGTTTTCACATAATAACCAACATAACTCATCATAAAATTTACTAATACCTCATATACCAATGATTCTACCATAATACATGATCTATTTCATCAAACAATCATCAAACACAAGATTTAACACAATCGGGGCTAAGAAAAATTAGGATTTTCTACATTTGAAAAACCTAGTTTCTATTTCATACTTTCGATCTAAATTTTAACACACAAGATGGATAGATCCACACATAAAACACTCTAGATCATGTAAATCTAGAGTTTTGAAGATCAAGAACATAACTCCATGTTTTGATTAAAACAATTAAGAATAACTAGATAAATGTAGTTTAATACCTTGATATCTTGCTAGCCTTTCTTAATCTTTCAAAGTAGATGATCTTGGTTAGCTTGAAGATCAAAACCTTCTCTCCTTCTCCTCTTGGAGCTGCTGAAAATGCTAGCTCTCTCTCTCTCTTTTCTCTAGTCTCTCTCTTTCTTTCTTAGCTTATGTTAGATAATGAAAAGAAAAAAAAAGACTTAGACTTTTTATTTGTTGGAAAAGTAAGTATGGATATATTTGGTATATCTATCCCTAATCTACCAACATCTCTAGCTCTTCTCTCTCCCACTCAATTACCAAGTGGTTACTTGCAAGCTTTGCCCAAAGTGTTGGTGAAATAAAGAGATGACACATGGAATGAGTTGGTCACCAACTAAAGTAGACAATCATCACATTCATCTCCCTTTCTCTCCTTCTCCTCTTATCCGGCCATGTGGCCTTAGTTTGTCCCAATTTTTGGCTTTCCTTTATACTTTATTTGATTTGCTAAATGTCCAACAAGTCATCTCCTACTTGGGCTAAAAATTGGGCAATCCAACATTTCATTTGGGCTTCCAAATTAAAAATATTTGGGCTACAACAACTAACATCTTCCAACACTTCTTATTTTACCATTCCCTAATTATTTAATTAGGGTTCTCATTTCCTCCATTATAACATAAATCCTTACTCATGCATATTTATTTCCTTAACCCAATTAGACTTTCTATAATTAGGTTATAAAATTAATTAGTTGAGATATATAAAATAAATCTCTTAAAATTAATATATATATATATATATATATATTATATACTAACATTCTCCCATATTATAACCTCTTAGGTTATTTAATTATCACACCTAATACATATATATTAGGTTACATAACTTAATTTTTAATTCACTTACTCATATATTCATACAAAATAATTTAATAAATTGAGACATGGTCCACAATTCTTAGATTAGGTCACTAGTATATAGTTAAAATACTAGAATCACATACACATAATCTTATGAACTCATACACTAAACATATACCTCATTATCAGACTATCACTTATAGTCTATCAAATCATTCAAATTATTTTCCAAAAATTTTGAAATCCTTAAAATTCCTTTACAGAAACGTCAAATCCATACACTTATTTTATGCCTAGGTTTATTATTTAACCTTTATTCAATCTTTTAAGATTTTATAAAATTGTCCAAATTTTTGGGTTGTCACAACTACGATCTCTGAGTTGGCTCGACAAACGTTGGGACCACTCTACAATTTCCAGAGAGGCCCTTCAAGGCAGACACACTACGATCTTCGATGCTCTACGATTCTGCCTTGGCTTCTGCAATCTCTTGATCAGCTCGATAGACTACAATCTTGTTGATGCCTATCTATTACATCTCAAGATATAGATTAACCTAACATCTTTGATCTCTTCATCTATACATTCATTTACAGAATGATAAACATTAAAAGCTTAGATCAACCTAACAAATTTGATATATCACTAAGTCCTTGTACATATATTCCTTGAAGGACTTTACATATAATCATGAGCATTTACTTTAAACATCAAATCAAAATATGCACTCTCCCAACAATCTCCCCCTATTTGATGTTGACATAACCAAGGAGATTTGTTGTCATGATTATCAATTTCTAGATGCAATTTTTGGAAAGTAAATATGACTTAATATTTCAGTGAGCAGCTGAAATTTCTAGAGAATAAGCATGAATTTATTGATGTTTGAAGATAGATATTACATTTAAGTTCAGTTACATCAATAAGAATTAAATTTCAACTTATCTATATTTCTTTGGCCTTTTGCGTGGAGGATTGGCATACTCCTCATCCCTTCTTTTCTTGTTGGCTTCGTTTCTCTTGGCTAGATCTTCCAGCTCGCTTGGACTTAGTCTTGGATTCTGATAATGTCTATTCATGAATGTAGGATCTCCAATTAGCATTCTTAGGTTTGTGGTGGTCACTTCTTGTGAGCTGGGAATTGGCCCTAGACTCCTTAATGGTTGAGCCATGATAATTGGCTCCTGATCAGATCGTTGAGTTTGATGGCCAGATCATGGAGTCTGTTGGTGATACTGCCTTGGAGGAGGACTCCTTGATGATTGAGCTAAGAATGTGACACTACCTTTGCCTTGATCTCCTTTCCCTTTATTCTCCCCCTTTATGTCAGCATCAAGGGTTCGAATGTCGTCTGAGAGGCGAGTCATTCCTTGGACAAGCTTGTTGAGTTGACTCTGGGTTTGAGCATTGTCCTCTCGATTCTCTTTGATTAGAGCATCAGATCAAGCTTCCCTTCGTTGGAGGATGTTCAGGATATTGTCAGACTGCTTTATTTGGCTTATGAAAAATGCTTGAAATTCTTTCACTACAGTTTGTAGATTTGTGATGATGTCCAACATAAGTTTGTTATGGGACTCTTGAGTCATCTGCAAGATAAGAACAGCATCTCTGTGTCTCTTAGCAGCTTGGAAGTGGATCTGATCCCGGTCATGTATGCTCTTTATAATTTCTTTTATGATTTTCCTAAGCTTCTTTGTGAGCTCAGAGCATAGGGTATTTGGGAGAGCATTGGCAGCATTGATCATTTTAGTCAGTCTCAGTTGAATGAGTTCAATGTGAGCTTCAAGACTGTCATTAGACCTGGCAAACGTGCCCAAAGCCCACCCACCAAAACTCGGGCTTTGGGCTGCATTTTTTAAGCCCACGAAAACTGGCCTTTTGGGTAAGCCCTCGAAGGTCTTATTCCACCCCGATCCATTTGGGCTAAGGCCAAAAATAGCATAAACGCCTTCTTACCATGGGCGACCGCCAAAACCCGACTTTGGGCTTATTTTTTTTTCATGAAAACCCGGCTTTGGGCTTCCATTTTTTGGCCCGCCAAAACCCGGGTCGTTTTGGCCCGACCCATCAAAGACCCAGTCCGTCAATGGCCAGGCCCGTTTGCCAGGTCTAACTGTAATCTATGTTATTGATCACTTTCTTCGATACTTCTGATAACTCAGATTTGGTGGGCAGATCTGAAAGGAGTTCACTGAGTTGTGGATTATTTGGAGGAGGAGGTGCTCTTGTGTATTGATCTTACAAGTTGTAGAGAGCAAGATCAAGATTGAAATATTCATTTGAGGATGAGGAGGGAATATCTGATGGAGGGGCTTTTGTTTGGGCTTCTTGAGTAGGTGGCTCTACGATTTGAGCGTGTGACTCTACGATTAGGCTCTAGTCAGTAATCGTAGAGATGAAAGGAGATGGGATCAAAATGAAGTTGGGCATATTTGGTTCATCAGCTATAGAATGTTGGGATTCTGCAACTGGGAATTGATTTAGTAGATTGAGGACCATTTCCAACCAACTTGGGAACTCATAGAATTGGCAGAAGAATGATGGTGGATAGTGATTAACCCTGAACAAGATTGGGATAGATAATAACTCATGCTCATTCTTTGAAGAGGGGTCATTTATGATTAGTTATTTGGCAAAGTTGAAGTTGCCTAAAAATCCATGAGCTAGCACAAAGATTGCAAGATATGCTTTGAAGCTCCAAAACATGTGATTCCAACAGTTGAGAATTTTAGCTCGATGAAAAGGCATCATGGGTAGAAAGGAGAACAGCTGATCGTAGTTAGCTTTCTTATACCCATCACAGCCCACAACTATGATCTCGACCTCATCATCATCTTCTTCTTCTCTGTCTTCTTTTGAGGATTCCACTACATTAATAACCTCCTTGTGACTTTCTTGCTCTGGTGCTCTCTCATTTTCTTCAGGAGCAGCCTCTTCTGACATAAGGATATCATGAGGCTCCCCCTCAACATGATCATCCATCTGCATTTCAAATAGCTCCCCCTCAACTGGAGCATTCTCTTGAGTGAGCAATTCATGTAGCTCCCCCTCAGATGGAGCATTCTCTAGAGTGAGAAATTTAGGTATCTCCCCCTCAGCTTGATCAGTGTTCTCTTGTCTAGCTTCGGATAGCTCCTTCTCAGTGGCTATCTTTTTGTCTTCTTCTTTAAGTACTCCTTCATTGACAAGGATGTACTTCTTGACCAACTTTCTTCTAGGTTTCCTATGCTAAGCCACAGCCTTAGGACTTTCTTCAGCTTCAGATTTGAACTGTTGATCAGCCATAGTATCTTTTGTAGCAACTTCTTTGGGAGAGGCGTCCAGTCTGGTCTCTATGATAGGTAGAGACTCTACGATCGAGGAGACAAATGGCCTCTTGGATTTGTGACTATTTTTATTCTTCTTCAGCAGCTGAGAGATGGTAGCTCTATCTGCATCTGCCTCAGCCTGCTGTTCTTTCCTTCTAAAGATCCTCAGAGTTTCAATGTCAAAAAGCTCTTGAGGTATATCAGTGGTTGACCCCTAGGGTTCCTCTGCCATATGAGCCTTCAATTTTCTTTTGCCCTTGTTTTTCCTGACTAAGGCAATGAGTTCTTCCTTATTGATTTCTTCTTCATCTTCTTTAGTCTCCTTAACAACAGACATGTTCCCCGGAATCCTGGACTCCTTTCCATCACCAGTCCTACCACTGGACTCAGACAACATTCTTACATTCTCTGTCGGGTTCCTTTTCCAGTTTTCAAAAAATTGATGGGTCATTTGTCTGTTCGGATTGATGGACTCTCCTTCATCATCCCCAATCTTATCACCCAAAGCAGACTATAGGATGATACTTATGAATCGCCCGTAGAGTATCTTTCTAGAGCTCTTTGACTTCTTCGAGCTAAGAATCCACTTTCCAATCCACTCAAGTAGTAGGGCTCCATAGTTAAGATGTATCCCATAACTGATGGCTGTCATGATCTTGAGTTGTACTTCGTTTACAAAGTCATGGCCGGAGCTCTTGCAGCATATGCATTTCCCAATAATATCTGCCAAAAATCTGTACCTCTGAGGAAACTCCTTCTTCTTGCACCCTTTGACAGTGGGGAACTTCTTGTGATGCATCCTTTTAAGTCCTTCATGGAAATCGATGCCCTCTATGAACGAAAACCCTTTAGATTTGAAACATAGGGCTAGGTTGATGTCCTCAGCCTTGAGCTTGATTTCCACGTCATTGACCCTCGTAGTGATGACGTCATTCTCAAAATGCCCCATTTCTGTAGAATTCCTTTATCAGCTTAGGGTAGATCCAACTGCTCGTACCTAGAGCCTCTTCAAGACCAGCTTTCTTTATCAATGACAGAGTTTTGTGAAATTTGGGTTCAACTGTCTTGAACTCATCAAAACAGAAGTCTGTAGCCAGAGATGACGTTGGAGGATGCCATTGATTTCTTTGCAAGTAGTATGGTTGTTTGAGCTTTCTAAAAAGTTAGGGTTTCTTCTTGTAGAGAGGGAGAGAGAGAGATGAGCTTTTTGAACTTCTGATTTCAAAAAGGCGTTTTTAAACTGTACTTGTAACTTTCCTCTCTTCATTTGCTTAGTGGGCCATGTGTCAAATTTTGCTTGGCTCTATGAATTTGATTGAAGAGGAATGTACTGATTTGCACATAGCTCCATCTGAGTTAATGTATGCATTGGGAAGACTACGATCGTTGAATCTGCTTTGCATTCGTCAAGTTTGCTCTGCATTTGTCGAGTCTGAACTGTGATCGTCGTGTTTGCTCTGTGATCGTCGAGTCTGAACTTCGATCATCGTGTCTGCTCTGCCATCGTCGAGTCTGCTCTGCATTCGTCGAGTCTGCCAGGTTCCTTGTGATGAACTTTTGACTTGGCATTCTTCTCGGTTTAAGGTAGCTCAGGAAGGGCCAACCTCATAGAGTGAATCAAGGGTTAGGTTTGTTCCTGAGGCGCTTATCAGAGAGATTGTTTTATTTTATTGAACATTATCATCACAGGATGTTCCTTTATTTTGTTGATGGAGCTCTGCCATCGTTGAGTCTGCACTGCGATCGTTGTCTTTCATGTCACTGTAGCTCTACGATCATGGACTTCCTTTGATCATGTCTACGATTTCAAACATAGCCTTTATATCTGTATTGTTATCACAAACTAGAGCATATATTTTATGGTTGTAAATTAAGCATGCCTAGCTCACTTATTAACTTGTTAAACCTAGATTCATCTAGAGGCTTTATAAAGACATCAGCAAGTTAATTTTTAGTAGGGATATACTGTAGAGATATGGTTCCATTTTGCACATGATCCCTAATGAAATGATATCTTATTTCTATATGCTTAGTCCTAGAATGCATGACAGGATTATGAGTTATTGCTTTGGAACTTGTGTTATCACAGTGAATAGGTATGGATTTGAATTCAAACCCATAGTGTGCTAGCTGATTTTTCATCCATAGGATCTGAGCATAGCAGCTGCCAGCAGCAATGTATTCAGCTTCTGCAGTTGAGGTAGATACTGAGTTTTGCTTCTTGCTAAACTAGGACACAAGTCTGTTTCCTAGCAACCCGACAAAAGCCATCGGTACTCTTTCTATCTATTTTGCGATCCGCAAAATCGAAGATCTGTGTATCCTGTTAGTTCAAATGAGGACTCCTTGGGATACCAAAGCCCCAGTGAGGTGTACCCTTGAGATACACGAAAATCCTCTTTACTGATGGTTAAATGTGATTCCTTAGGATTAGCTTTGAAATCTAGCACATATTCATGTTGCAAACATTATGTCCGCAGTCTCTCGCGATTAGATATAGAAGAGAGCCTATCATACCTCTGTATCGAGTTATATCAATACTTTTACCTTTTTCATCTTTGTCAAGCTTGGTTATAGGAGCAATTGGGGTTTTCATGGGAGAGACTGATTCCATGCCATATTTTTTAAGTAAATTTTTAATCTACTTGGTTTGGTTTATGAAGATTCCTTCATCAGTTTACTTTACTTGCAGTCCAAGGAAGAAGTTCAGCTCACCTATCATGCTCATTTCAAACTTGCTCTGCATAAGCTTAGAGAATCTCTTACATAGTTTTTCATCAGTAGATCCAAAAATAATATCATCAACATATATTTGAACTAATAAGACTTTGTCTTTATGCTTTCTAAGAAATAATGTGGTATCTACTCTACCTCTAGTGAACCCATTTTCAATAAGAAAGTTAGTTACTATTTCATACCATGCTCTAGGTGTTTGTTTAAGACCATATAAGGCTTTGTCTAATCTATAGACATAATTAGAAAGAGATGGATTGATGAAACCTGGTGGTTGCTCTACATATACTTCTTCTTGAAGTTCATCATTTAGGAATGCACTTTTGACATCCATCTGAAAGACTTTGAACTTCATATGAGCAGCAAAGGCAAGGAATATTCTGATGGCTTCTAGTCTGGCAACAGGTGCAAATGTCTCATCGTAGTCAATGCCTTCTTCCTGAGAGTAACCTTTGGCCACTAGTCTTGCCTTATTCCTGGTTATTACTCCATCTTCATCCATCTTGTTTCTGAAGACCCATTTGGTTCCAATGACATGATGACTTTTTGGTCTTAGAACCAATCTCCATACTTTACTTCTTTCAAACTGATTAAGTTCTTCCTGCATAGCTTCTATTCAGTTGGAGTCTTCCATATCATCCTCTATCTTCTTAGGTTCCATTTATGATAGAAAGCTCAGATAGAAACATTCGTTTTGAGTGGCAGCTCTCGTTTTGACTCTTGCACTAGGATCTCCGATGATTAGGTCTTGAGTGTGATCTCTTGACCATCTATTTCCTGTTGGAACATCTTTCCTGATGCCTTCTTGTCTGAGATCTTCAAGATCAATTTCTGCTTCTTGATGTGGAGGTTCATTGTCTTGTGTGGACCTCTTTACGATCTCATTTCCTTGCTCAATGATTTCATTGTCTGGGACTACGATCGTGGTGTTACGCTCGACGACCTCGTTCGTAGTGTCTGGACTATCGTTCGTAGTGTCTTGAGACACTATTTTGTCCAAGTCTGTTTCATCAAAGATTATGTGGATCGAGACTTCCACACTTAGAGTTTTCTTGTTGAACACTCTATAGGCCTTACTATCTGTGGCATATCCAAGAAAGATTCCTTCGTCTGACTTGGGTAGGAACTTTGTTAGATACTGCTTCCCATTGTTGAGAATGTAGCATGCACAACCAAATATATGGAAGTAGCTAACATTTGGCTTTCGTTCTTTCCACAGTTCGTAGGGTGTCTTCTTGATCATAGAGTGTATTAGTGATCTGTTCTGAGTGTAGCATGCAGTGTTGATGACTTCTTCCCGTAAGTATTCAGCGGATGAAATTTTGCTTTGCTAGTAGAGTTCTTCCAGCCTCTATCAACGTTCTGTTCTTTCTCTCAGCTACTCCATTTTGTTGAGAAGTTCGTGGTGCTGAGAAGTTATGATTGATGCCAATGTCTGTGCAGAACTGGTCCATTTCTGAGGAGTCAAATTCTCTACCATGATCACTCCTTATAGCCTTGATTTTTTCCCCTTTCTCATTCATCACTAGTCTGAACATTTTGATCAGTTGGGAGCTTGTTTCATCTTTCGAGGTTAGAAAGAATACCCATGTGATTCTGGTGTAATCGTCCAATACGACTAGTGAGTATCTCTTCCCTCCAAGGCTCGTTGTTGGAATTGGCCCAAATAGATCCATGTGAAGCAGCTGCAAGGGCTTGTCAATTGAGTTGGCAGTTTTTCTATTGAATGAGCTTCTGGTCTGTTTTCCAAGTTGACAGGTATTGCACGACCTTTCTTTGACGAAGCTGAACTTGGATAAGCCTGCAACTAGATCTTTTGAGTCTAGTTGGACATACTCTTGAAGTTGAGATGAGACACTCTTCTATGCCATAGCCAGCTCATTTCTTCAGATGCTTTAGCCAGAAAGCATATTGTCTCGTCTGAGCTTAGTTGTCCAAGATTTGTTGTGTAGACATTTCCTTCTCTTGTTCCGGTTAGCTTTACAGTAGATGTCTTCAAGTATCTGACTTGACATTGATTGTTGAGGAATGTTACTTGATGAACCTTGTCGCAGAGTTGGCTAATGCTTAGAAGATTGTGTTGTAGTCTTTCCACATAGGCCACTTTACTGAAGGACACTACACCATTTCCAGCTGAGCCATATCCTGTTGTCTTGCTAGAGCCATTGTCTCCAAAGATGACTGAGGGACCCTCCTTCTCTATGTAGTTAGACAGAAGGGCTTTGTTCCTAGTCATGTGTCTTGAGCATCCACTGTCCATATACCAGATTGTGATCGTTAAGCTCTTTTCCTGTGGAAACATAAAACTTTCATTTTGGTACCCATACTTGCATGGGTCCTACTTTGTTAATACCCTTGGGAACCCAAATCTGCTTGATTTTGAGTCTCACATGCATAGAATTATAATAGCATTTTGCATCCTTGTGACCAACCTTACTGCACACAAAACATCTAATATGATGCATGCTTGTGTGTGTGTGAGGATTCTTCTTCCATTTGGACTTTTGTGGATCTTTAGTCATCCTTCTGTTAAACTAATTCTCCTTCTTCCATGTGTACTTGTGTTTCATGATTTGTGAGGAGTGTTCCTTTCCTCTATTGTTCCTTCCCAGTTGGTTCGTGGAGTTGATTTTACTCGACTCTATGATCCTTCGAGGTTGGTGAGTAGTGACTGGGTTACTCTTCTCTTTTCTGAAACCCAGACCAGCATAAGATCCTTTACTCCTTGGAATATGAATTGAATCAGTAGAGCAGGGTTGGACTGGTTCTTCCTTCTGTGAGGATTTCATAAATATAATGTCTCTACTAATACTTGAAGCATTACTAGTGCTAGTTTCCTTTATCTTTTCCACACATGGCTCTGAGGTGGATTCCCCAAAGCCTAAACCTGTTCTGTTAGATGCACTTCTCTGACTAGAGAGCAGAGAGTCTATGGATGAAGAGGATTTATTCCATGTAGAGATTATTTTTTCTAGCTCCTCAATTTTAGAGGTTAGACTTGACTCTCTTTGTGCATTGAGCTCATTGGTCTGTTTTAAGAGCTTATTTTCAGCCTCAAGCTTGGAGAGAGAGTCAGTACTTAGAAGGGTTGTTTCCAGTTCTTCTTGAACTTTCTTTTTCTCCTCTTAAAGAAGTGAATAATCCTTGGACAGAACTCTGAACCATTTCATGTATTAATGCAGATCAGATCCTATGCCATACAGCGTAGTTCTTAAATCATCAATGTCTACATCAGGAGAGTTAAAGTCAAATACCTCATCGATACTTACTTCATGTATGTTGGAGTTCTGTTTGTCCTTTGCATGCTTGGCCATCAGGCAAAGATTTGCCATTTGAGGATCTTCATCATCTCCAAATTCGAGAGTTGAGTCATTGTCTAAATCACTCCATGATCCTCCAGCTACAAGGCCTTTGTTTCTCTTCTGAGGCCTTTTGTTGCCTTTGAATTCCTTCTTTGGATGTGATTTCTTCTTTAGTTCTTCTCTGAGAGGTTTGTTGCAGTTAGCAATGAAATGGCCAGGCTTCTTGCAGTTGTAGCATATATCATTAATCTACTCCTGGCTGCTATAGTTGTTGACTTTCTTTGGTTTGCTGATTTTGCCTTGACGCGTGAATCTTCTGAGTCTTTTCACCAACATTGCAAAATCCTCAACATCATCTTCATCATAGTCAGAGTCATTTTCAGTGTTAACTTTGGAGGTGTTTTCAGTTGCTTTGAGAGCAACACCCTTATCCTTCTTTCTTCCTTCTGATAGAGTTTCTGCTCGTTGAATCAGCTCCAGTTCGTATGTAAGAAGGTTTCCATATAACTGTTGAACAGTCATTTCATGGAGATTCTTTAACTCTCTAATCGTAGTGGTTTTGGCATCCCACTTGCTTGGTAAGTCTCTCATGAATTTTATGATTAGACCTTTATTTGGGTAGATCTTTCCATAGGCTCGTAGAGAGTTGAGCAGTACATTGAATCTCTCGTAGGTGGTAGTGACGTTCTCTCCTTGAACGTATGCAAACATCTTGTATTGCTGAGTCAGGAGAGATTGTTTGTTTTCCCTGACTTCTTCTGTTCCTTCGTGCATGATGAGCAATGCTTCCCAGATCTCCTTTGTTGTTTTGTTGTTGACCACATTTTTGAACAGGTCATCTTCTAATGATTGGAACAAAAATGTTCTTGGCCTTTTTGTCGAGTTGAGCAGCTCTCTTTTCGTTGTCTGTCCATTCCTCTTTGTCGTTGATCTGTATCCTGTTTGGGTCGTCTGTAGTTGGTGCAATCTTTGTAGGAACGTAGGGCCCATTCTGAATAGTTTCAAATAGATCTTCATCTATTGAATCCATGTATGCTTGCATCCGAACTTTCCAGTTGGCGAATTTATCTTTGTTGCACATAGGTGGCTTGCTGCCTCCTCCAGTCTTTGTTCGCTTGGTAAGTGTGCCATTGGATCTACTTAAGCTTTGTAGGCTATATGATAGAACCTGCTCTGATACCAATTGTTAGTTCCCGGAGGCACAATAGTTATCTAGAAGGGGGGTTGAATAGATATTTAAAATTCTTTTCGTTTTACATTGTTAGTTTTGATAATGATTCAAACACAGCGAAATTAAGATTTGTTTGTTCTCCCTTTTAGATATAGTGAGTTAATGAGAGTGAGGCAGTTATAACAGTTATAGCAAGAATGTAAGAGACACATCAGTTTTAAGTGGTCCAGAGCACTTAAAGCTCCTAGTCCACTCTTCTACTCCTCGAGTAGGAAATCCACTAAGGATATCTTTTACACTTTTTGAATCTCACAGATTCCTTCTGAACCCGGCCCGATCTGGGCACTTCTCAGTTCACTCTTGAACTCTACAAGTCCAGCAGACTTGGTTCTTCACAGTTCACTTAGAACTCTTCAAGTCCTTCTGACTTGGAACTCTTACTTCGGTTGATTGGTAGTTGTTGAGTTCTTGGTTGGTGCTACTCGATTCTTAGTTAAGCACTTGTTGAAAAAGAACTGAGTAGCTGAGCAAGCTTTCTTTTTTTCTCAGATCGTAGAGTTGAGCATTGAGTGTTCTTTAGCGTTTTGTTCAATGCTTGCTTGGTTTGATCATCTGCAGATGTTTTGCATATATGTGATCCTTGAAATCTATCCGTTGAAGCCATCCGTTGGAGCATTTAATGCGTTTGACATTTTTGAACTTTGATGGAGACTTTTCTGCACATCTTCTGAATTGCATTCTGGCCCACTGACACAGCAGACTGCTTTCTCACCTTACACCTGAAAAGGTGTTTTCCTTTGACCCATGGTCCTTTCCTTAGCCTCTCTAATACGTTTCTTTGTTGTATACTAAGGATATCTTTTATGTCATTGGGACTGGTGAGTACTTCAACGTTTATAACACATTCCACATTTGTTGAGATTTATCTTTAAACAAATGGTCAAGGCTCGATGCTACTGATACAGGCAGATGATACTCTACGTTTCAGATCGTGGTGTCTTGCCACCTTGGTACTTGATCCGATACTCGCAAATGAGAACACTACGATTTCTCGTAAGGACTGGCACACTATGATCTTCACTTGCTTATCTTGCAAACTCTACGTTTCTGAGAACATACTATGAT
Source organism: Panax quinquefolius (assembly GCA_020205615.1). Lineage (NCBI taxonomy): Eukaryota > Viridiplantae > Streptophyta > Magnoliopsida > Apiales > Araliaceae > Panax > Panax quinquefolius. The sequence continues at coordinate 107,296,526 of CM035167.1, forward strand.
CTCTGAGTTGGCTCGGCAAATGTTGGGACCACTCTACGATTTTCGGAGAGGCCCTTCAAGGTAGGCACACTACGATCTTCGATGCTCTACGATTCTGCCTTGGCTTCTGCAATCTCTTGATCAGCTCGATAGACTACGATCTTGCTGATGCCTATCTATTACATCTCAAGATATAGATCAACCTAACATCTTTAATCTCTTCATCTATACATTCATTTACAGAATGATAAACATTAAAAGCTTAGATCAACCTAACAAATTTGATCTATCTCTAAGTCCTTGTACATATATTCCTTGAAGGACTTTACATATAATCATGAGCATTTACTTTAAACTTCAAATCAAAATATGCACTCTCCCAACAGATATGATTGCCTTGGAGCTTGTGCTTGAGCATGTGACTGATTATTACTCCAAGAAAAATTCGGGTGGTTTCTCACTCTTGGATTATAACTGTTTGGATAACTGCTCTACTGCCTATTATAACTAGAAACAAACTGGACTGACTCAGGATTTATTACACATTGATCACTTGAGTGGCTACCCGCACATATTTCACAAATTGTTTCCATTTTCTGAACTGGTTGTACCCCAAGTGCATCTATCTTCTTTGTAAAAACATAAATCTAAGCTGTCACTTGAGCTGACAATGTTGTCATCACATCCACTTCATAAACCCCGACTGTCTTTGGCTGAGTTGTTCTTGCTTTTGGCCACTGATAATTATTAGCTGCCATTGTTTCAATCAACTGATACCCCCCATCACAATTCTTGGCCATAATAGCTCCACCCACTGCAACATCTATACTTGATCTCACTGTGCTGAATAAACCGTTATAAAAAGTTTTCACCTGAAGCCATTTAGGAATCCCATGGTGTGCAAATTTTCGCAATAAGTCTTTGAATCTCTCCCAGGCTTCATATTTTGATTCTAAAGCGTGCTGAATGAAAGAGAAGATATCGTTCCGCAACTTTGCTGTTTTTACAGGCGGGAAAAACTTTGCTAGAAATTTTTGGGCTAGGTCGTTCCATGTAGTAATTGAGCCTGGTGGTAGTGAATGGAGCCAACTCTTAGCCTTATCTCTGAGAGTAAATGGAAATAGCCTTAGCCTTATTACATCCCCTGACACATTATTGTACTTGAAAGTATCGCAAATTTCTATGAAGCTGACTATGTGATCGTTCGGATCATCATTCGGTAACCCTCCAAATTGACATGAATTTTGAATCATCTGTATTGTCCCCGATTTTATCTCAAAACTTGTAGCAGTAATGGCAAGCCTCGTAATACTTGACTGAATTTTAGTAATCCGCGGTGTAGCATAATCCCACAGTGCTTTTAACTCTTCTTCATCCATATTATCTTTCTTATCAAGTGCCTCTTTGGTTTCTTTAACCCACTTACGCAACCGCTGAAATCGTTTTTCGATGTCGTCGTCGTAAGGCAATAAATCTGACTTCTTCGATCGCGTTTGCATACACTAGTCAAGAACAGCTGAAAAGAACAGAAAAGAAAAAGTTTAATTTAAAATTAACTATATCAAAATTAATAATGACAAAATATTAAACTAATTTCCCCGGCAACGATGCCAAAAATTTGTTGCCTAATTTCATAATAACACTTTAACATGCAAGTATACACGTTCAATTATAATATTCAGCAAGCAAGGATATCGTTCCCATGAGGAAATAGATTAACCTTTATCAATTACAAATTTTAATTCAATTAATCTTATTTTAAACTACGAAATATTGGTTGTGATATGAAAATCTAAATTAACAAAATTAATAACTAAGATAGAAGTTCACAAGAAAAATGTAGATTTAACAGGTTAAGATTACAACTTCCCTTGGTATTTCATTTACATCAATTTACTTCTCATTTAAATTAATTAATTAATATGAATTATTATCCAAGAATGCTTTATAGAATTCACACACTTTTTCCAAAGACACGTGAACAAATCCTCCTAAATCTGATCCTTAAGACACATAATTACAAAGAATACCCTAGTTAATTAATTCACTATATTCCTATGTGAATCAAGTTAATTAGGGTTTTACGCACAAATTCGTTCAATGGATACAAAAGACATTTAGGTACATTCTTATCCTACATGTTAATCATATTAACCTTATTCAGATTATATGAACAGATGTTATTATATCCAGATCTAAATGTATATTCCATCTTCCAGTTTTATATAGATTATCACAGTAATTGCTGGTAAAACAATTAATCAATAAGCATAAGATATAATAAATAATTCAATAAAAACCAACTTTCATACAATGAGAAGGTTTAATTTAAACTACATACCAAGTTTCGTTGTAATCTTAATGAAAATTTAGTTCATAATAATAATAATAATAATAATAATAATAATAATAATAATAATAATAATAATAATAATAATAATAATAAAGAAAAACATCATCCAGATTAATAATCCAAACATCCCAGATAATTACAAAAGATAAAACTAGAGAAGAGAAGAAGAAACTCTGAATTTGCTCCAAGACTCTCTCTTTGATCTTCAGCCCTTGCAATCCTCCTTCGTGTTTTTCTTCGTTATTCTCTCTGCAATCTTTCTTGATAAATTCCTTGATAAATTGTGTGATATGTCTTTTCTGAAGTCTTATCCTATTTGTATTGGTCCCAACCCTTATCAAGATTCCTAATTGGCTTCAAAAACCAACTCAGCAGTAGCAAAATCCCTCTTTAGCCACACATAAGCGCCTAGGCGCTCAACCCAGGTCATTTCCAAGCGCCTAGGCGCTTGACCAGGACCACGTATTTACAAAAATGCCACTCAGCTCTAATTTTAATAATTTTTGATCTTTTTCTTCTCCTAAATGACCAATTTATCCCTCCAACTCCAACCTATAAGAAATAAACACAAAAACACATAAAAAGATACTAAAAACACTTAAAGATAGCAATAATTAAGTTTAATAATATTGGATTCATATGTATAAAACCTACTCCTCAACAACTAATGGTTAATGTGATCTTAGTGGTATGTAGGACGTTCAGTGAACGTGAATTGTAGTTGTATAGTTTACGCACGAGGCAAGTTTTCTATCCTTAAATTGTTGTCATTATGCAAGTTCCTAACTCAGTTCTCTTCTTGAGCAAGATTATAGCCTTAGGTTATTATTGTTCAAGCAAGGTTGTTACAGTATTCAATGCTTTCTAGTTCATTTCTAAAGCATGACTTCGATATATAATGTTGATTCATTTATGATTCATGACTATTCCATACCATATTGTTATCAAAGCCTTGAAACGATATTAAACTTTACTGATTCAACTAATCTTTGGTTGATTAACGTTGAACTCTAAATTACCCTTAAAGTTAATCCAAACCAAACTTCATTTGGTGCAGACTCGTATGTTAAAGCTGAGATGAACAACTCTATTATAAGGGATTATATTACGCGATAACGTTAAGATGTTTATGTACAATACATTGTACAAATGACTGATCTCCCGGAGTACGAGATAGATGGTCCATATAGTCTATTTGACTGTTAAAGGTTACAATAAAGATACTTGTTAACCTAGGACATAGTTTGTGGTCATTTGACCCTCAGATATCTGTTAATCTTTTTATTGATCTTACAGTTCTTGAATTTAAGATAAAATCATGTTTTTTAGTTGAGCTTATTCATTGATGTTTCATATATAGTTATTGTTATTACTATTCTTGTGGGCAATTGTTTGCTCACACTTGCATATAACATTTCAGTTAAATCTGAGGAGCCATCGACGAGCAAAGGAAAAGGCAAAGTGCATAAGTAGATCTTGATGTTTAGTTTTATTGTGTTAAAGAAGACTATATATTCAGACTTTATTTATTATTATGTTTCTTTCCGCATGTTGTAATTAAAGGTTAGATAACCTGATACTCCCTCCGTCCCGTGATAAAAGTCTTTATTACTATTTTGGGTAGTCCCATATTAAATGTCCATTTTCCTTTAATATCTAAATTTTTAAACATATTTTTCTATTATACCCGTAGCATTAAATATCTCATACTTTTCTTTTTCTAATTCTCTCTCTATATTTAATGACATTATTATAGACAATTTTGTCATTTCATTCATCTTCTTAATATGCGTGAAAAGTCCACCAGGACTTTTATCTTGGGACAGAGGGAGTATTTGTTTAGAACTATGTAACCCTTTAATGGAAGGATTATTTAAGTTGTTATCAGTTTTATTATATCTATGGGTAGATAGTTGAGATTTTATTGGACAATAAACGCCAAATCCGTGGGAATGGAGTACCTGAATTTGGGGTATCACAAGACATTATATATTTGACAATGTTCAAAAAGTTGTTAGTTAGACCAAGACTGCCTAAGCATCGCCTAAACGTTTTCTTAGGCAAACTAGACGTTTTTAGGCGTTATTTATTTAGATATATTAGATGTATTTTTTTATATATATTTTACATGAAACATTAACAAAAAATTAATATTTTAATATTTAACAAATTCATTTTAAATATTGCTAAGTTTTAAAGTAGACGTCTAATTCAACATTAAGGAAGGCCTAGGCGCCAACTAAATTGAGACGACCGCCTACCGCCTAGACATAAATTTCTTTAACAATGTTATTGAGATAAAAAATTTTAGACTCTTGCATTACCCGAAAGTGTCCAGATCCGAATGAATATGCTGAAACAATTTTGGGGCTATTAATAGTGTAATTCGTCATATTTCTACTCAGTTGTACTCACGCTTTACTTTTATGCTGACTAAACCCTAGGTGGGTTTTCGCCATAATCCTTGGGGTTTTTCCTTAGCCTATAAAAATTCGACTAAACCCAAGTCAAAAAATTCGCCTTTTAAACCCATTCCATTGGATTGCACAGTCAATTCAAAACGAATCTTTGCCTATAGCGATTATATGCCAGCTGAAGCATTGATCTTATTACTACTTCCAGCAATGGTACGTCTAAAAAACCCGTGTTTTCATTTTTATTTCTAAAGTTTCTTAATCCATTTTTGTGTGTTTTTCTCAATTTTCTTAGGAAAAGAAAAGAGATTTCTGAGTAATTGAATTGGTAGATTAAGCGTTTTTGCTGGAGTTGTATGGCGATATTTAGGTTTGATTTCTAATTGTATTCCCTTGCCCAATTTATTCAGTCGCTGATTTTATTGAGAGAAAAAGAGTGATTTTTGTGGTGTCCAGTTTTGCCAAAATAGTTGGCTTTATCACTGATTTATAGATGGTGTCCAGTTTGGCCATTTGGGAGAGTAGTTATAGATCAGGAATAGGTAGTATGATCCTGAAATAGATGGATGGAAGTGCGGTAGTAGCTTTGGTTTGCAAGAACTTTTTGGCAATAGCTGAAGATAACCTACTTAGATGTTCCATTGTGATAGGTCCCAAGCAAAGCTTCGAATGATAAAATGGTAAGATAATTTGTGTTCTCTTAGGGTGAGAACTTACCACAATTTAAATGCCAAAATATACTTGATTTATTATAAAAGCATGGGCTGCTTAAATAAGCAAAGCCTCCAACCGAAATAACTGGGAAATAACCACTTAACAAATGAAGGATTCATTCTTACTTGATGATAACCGGCTCTCAGATCAAATTTGGTGAAGTAAGTGGCGCCATATAATTCTTCCAGCATATCGTCCACAGTTGGAATGGGAAAACGATCCTTGATGGTGGCGACGTTAAGTGCACGGTAATCAATACAAAATCGCCAACTACCATCCTTTTTCTTCACTAGTAGTACCGGCGACGAGAAGGGACTGGTGCTAGGACGAATGAGTCCGAAATCCAGCATTTCCTGGACCTGTTTCTCGATTTCAGTTTTCTGGAAGTGGGCATACCTGTAGGGCCGTACGTTAATTGGCTCGGTCCCCTCTCTTAATGTAATACCATGGTCCACTTCCCGTGCAGGTGGTAAACTTGAGGGCTCCTGGAACACATCCTCATATTCTTTCAACAGCTCCTGCACACTATGTTGTTATTTTCAGTTGGTTTATTTGTTGGTGTGGGCTCCATGGTTGATTGAAAACACACAGCAAATAGTGCATGCCCTTGACGGAACTCCTTTGTTATTTCTTCTGGTGAAGTTGCTTGAATGGTTGGTACGTCCACTCCTTGCAGCCTTCGGTCTTGATTTTCCCAATTAAAATCCATGGTCAACCGTTTCCAGTTACAAACCACGGATCCCAGCATTTCAAGCCATTGGACACCGAAGACAAGATCAAGACCAGACAATGACAAAGAGAAAAAGGTAAGGTAAAATTCGGTGCCTTGTAAGTCTACCCGTACCTTGTCGTATTTCCCCTGACACGTTAATTTTTCTCCGTTGGCCACCCGGACAGGGAAGGTCTCCGTAGGTACGACTGGTAACCTGAGCATGCTTGCTAAGCGGTTGCTAATGAAGTTGTGTGTCGATCCGCTGTCAATTAAAACCATCACTTCGTAGGGACCCAATTTTGCTGTTACCCGCATGGTTTTCGGTGCTGTCCATCCCGTCAAGGCGTGTAGTGTGATTTCTGGTTCGGGTTCTGGCTCTTGCACCTCAGCGGCATCTCCCCCGTGATCATTTTCCAGTAAGTGTTGAACCCTAATGTCTTCACAGATCATATTACCTGTATGCCCCTCCAAGAGCAACAACTGAGTTTGTTGACATCTATGGCCAGCTGTAAAGCGTTCATTGCAGTTAAAGCAGAGTCCTTGTGCCCTCTTTCTCTGCATTTCCTCCCAAGACAAACGCTTAATGGTTCCCACTGGCGCAGCAGGAGCTACATGAGTAGCTTGTGGAAGAGCCAACTGAGCCCTTGCGGTCGGTAACCGCATGAACCTCCTTTGTCGTGCGAGTTGATCGTCCCTCATTCATGCTAAGTTGATGGCCTCTTTGAGTGACTGTGGCTTAAACATCCGAATCCCATCCGCTATTTCTGCCTTCAAGCCGCCCATGAATGTCCTTACCAACGCCTTCTAAGTCCACCCCTGGACCCTGTTGCCGAGCTTTTCAATCTTGCGTTGGTAGTCCCTCAAGGTCCCTAGCTGTTTGACACGGGAAAGAGCTTCGTCGAAGTCTTCACACTCCGATGGTCTGAAGCGAGCCCAGAGTTCTTCCTCGAATTTTTCCCATGAAAGTACTTGTCCTTCGTCCTGGATTGTCCTGCGAATCCACTGCCACCATTGGTTAGCCTCTCCTTCTAAATGGTATGCTGCCATAGAAACCTTCTGGGCTTCCGTCGTGCCTTGGTACTTGAAGAACTGGTACACTCGGTTGAACCATTCGGTTGGGTCATTCCCCGAAAAGCGTGGGAATTCCAACTTCGCTGTTTTGGCGGAGATGATTTGCCAACCTCCTTCGTTGCCTTCTTGGTGGTGGTGGTTGTTGTGGTTGGGATGCTCCTGATTTGCGATCATCAGATTCGAGAGTCGGTTGAGAGTTTCCTCCATTCGTAATAGTCCCTCCTGAACTACACCGAGTCCAGACTCCAAATGCTCGATACGTTCCTTATTGGTTGCCATCATAACTAAGCTTTGATACCAATGATAGGTCCCAAGCAAAGCTTCGAATGATAAAATGCTAAGATAATTTGTGTTCTCTTTGGGTGAGAACTTACCACAATTTAAATGCCAAAATATACTTGATTTATTATAAAAGCATGGGCTGCTTAAATAAGCAAAGCCTCCAACCGAAATAACAGGGAAATAACCACTTAACAAATGAACCTCAACCCACGTAACAAAGCACAAAACAGAATGACGTAAAACTTGCAACTATTGATGACCCTTTCTTCTGCACGTTGATATGCCATGACCCAGTCCATTCCTGCAACATGCAACGACTCAGTCTATCCCAAATATTTGGGATTTGGTTTAAGGCCTCTCTCGGATCGTCGTGGCCTATCACATTGATGTGTAGATAATTTACCGAATTAAGAATAAGCTCTGGTCATGACCCCTGGCTAAAACCTAGTTAGTGATTTTAAATTCCCCCTTTTTAGATACAGAGCATAATCGGTGCCAATATCAGTTTGTTCAAGGTTCTCTTTCTTCTATGATACCTTGTCTGCATAATTTCTCTCATAAAGCCTAATTTCCTTTTCCAGTTCCCAATTCCCAGTTCCCAGTCTCCTCTACATGCCTGCACATATAACATCTTCCAGAATCCAGATAATTGGTTTCTGTTTTTTTAAGTAAATAAATATTATCAAGGGTCAAAATTGCCTCGTGTCGCTGTTTGCACAAAAGAAGAATAAAAAAATAAAACCTGCAAGGTGCCTTAAACCTCCAAACGGCTCCCTCAAAGAAAAATCAGAGTCCCTCCACCAGGCCCTCCACAAATGGAAAAGTAACAACTAACAAACACTGAGACACTATCATGGGCTAACCAATGTTGTTACGCCCCAAAATCCGGGTACTTTCAAACCCGTATTCGGTGCTACACTATATTAATCATTCAACATATTACTTAAATAAATAACTAAAATTATTACATTAGAGTTATCTATCCAGGTACGAAGACCTTTAAATACTTCAGTACATGATAGTTATTGTAATTAAATTACAAAAGACTATCTATTACATATAATCATCTTCAGTCATTCATTTAGCTTGCCTTTGCCTTTATATTTTCTTGATCCTTCTATAAGGTCTTGCTTAGCTGAAAACATTAATATTCAAAGTAAAAATAAGCATTCAATTGCTCAACAAGTAATAACAGTTGATGAACAACTTACACAAGAAATAAATGTTTTCTTTAATATGCTTTGACAGTAGAACAAATATTGTAAAGCAACAGAAACATAATATAACTCGCTTGTATTTTTGAAACAACGTAGTGAATTTAGAAATGCTGAGTGGTCACAAGACCATGAACTTTCATTTTCATTCTTCTGAAAAGGTTCTAATAGAAATTCATCTGAGAATCGACATATCTCACGGGCACGGTGGGCGATCAGCCCGTTATGCCCTATATTGATCAAATGCAACGACGTTAAGACATTTGCGTTCAACATCATTGCCATTTATAAAATTTTCCCAATTCAGGGAATGTTCATTCTCAGTCTGGAGTCCAAACTAAATCAATATAGCTGGACAACTAAATCATATCAACAATAATATTTCAAGACATGTTATAAAAGAAATGAAATATTTTAAATCCGTGTCTAGTCGAAACAAACAATGTTCTAAAAGGCGCTAGGCGGGTGGTCGGAGGCAGGCAGAGCCTAGGCGGGATTTTGTTTTTTAAGTCGATTTTAATATTTTATCTTACATTTATCCAAACAAAACAATAATATAAAGCAAAAAAATTTATAATAAAGATAATAAAGGTTTTTGCTTAAAGTTCAAACACATATCTTTAACATATTAGTTTTATTCATAAACAAGATTGCCATTAAATAATAAAATTTAAAATTTGAAGAATTCAATTCAATATTAAAACTTAAGAAATTAAACATAAATTTAAGAATTATGTTGAGTTGAACTAAATATTACAAATGTATCATTATTTATATAATTTGAAGTTGGTACAAGTTCAAAAAATTACAGCTATAATAAAATTATCCATTGACTTGATCTTGTTCACTTTTTATTATTATTTGATATGCTACAACATGCATTATGAATATGGTAAAGCATTAGAAAAATAAATATATCAAGATTTGGTTTGGGTAGTTATTAAAAAAAATCTCCTGCGCGAGCCCCGCCTTTCCCGCCTAACACCTTGCCTAATTTTCTTTAGTGATTTTTTGCCTTAGCGGCCTTGCGAAGAGGGGCCTAAGCGCTGGCGGCTACCTTTTAGAACACTGGAAACAAATGACTTAGACTGCTTTTTAACAGTATGTATACTGAAATTTAACAAGTATACATCATAGCAACCAACTTCTTTTCAATATATAGATCATGCTTATCAAGTCGTCGACTAGTCGTCGCCTAGGCGACGACTAGGCGTCAAGTCGGTAAAGAATTCCAAGGCGGCAGGACGACTTGGTGGGAGATCATATAGTCGATTGCTCAGACGCTGACTCGGACGACTCGGACGATTGCCGAGCGACTTGGATGACTATTGGTAAGCGGTCGACTTGTCGGAGCGGTTTGGTCCGACCCGAAGCTTAACTGGGTAAAAAAAAACCTAAAGATCGATTGAACCTAATCGATCGATCATTTCGGAACTTCAGTTCATCAATCATTAGAGAAGAGGGAGAAACGAAAAGAGGAAAACAGAGATTAAGACAGACCCAAACGATCAATCGATCGATTACGTCGAGCAAACAGAGATTAAGACATTGGGTGAGTACTGAACACCTCAAGTCCTTGACCGACTCCAGCGAGCGAGTTCGGTGACTTGTAGGACACATGTATTCTTCTCTTCTACTTGTTTCTTCTCTTCTTCACATCTTCTTCTTTGCTCATATTATCGCCTATTTTTTTTAATATGATAAGTTTACATTGTGTTGACTTCATGGCAATTTTACTTTGTTTGGTTTTGTTTATTCGGGAGTTATTTTTGTTGCCCACTAGTTAAAGAGGACATGTGACCCATGTTATTCTATCCAGGTAAATGAGACACGTGTTCTGTTAGCAAACTAAGCACTCAACACAAAGAATAATACAATATAGCTATATATAGTTACAAATTTATAAAGACTATGGGGTACCTAACTGTAATTATCCCTAAGATATTTAACCAGCCGATGAATACTAGATGAGTATTAGTACTATTAGTATATATGAGTATTAGTATATATACAGTAATGTTATTAGTACTGTAGTCTCTATATATATACTAATATACATATAATATATAATTGTAATAGAAAAACAGAGAAAGATGAAAACGAAAAAGACGAATTGTCGAGGAGAAGAGGAGAAGAAGAAGAAAAAGAAGAGAAGAAGCAGAAAAAGAGAGCTGCGAGAGATCTGAAGCAGAAGAAGAGACTGTTGAAGCCTAAAGTGAGTTAGGGTTTTTTTTAAGTCAAACCAAGGCCCAAGCCTTGATGCGCCTCGAGGCGATTCGCACTGAGGCGTAAGCCTCAGACAAAAGATGAGCGAGCCTCTGTTTTTTCCTTTCATCAGGCTTAAGCTTCGCCTTAGCAACCATCCGCCTCGCAATGAGGCGCGCGCCTCGATCACCATTTTGAACAATGTATACAGTAAACTACAACACATAGTTTACATTAATATTATGTTATATGCATGATAAATAAATATTAATATTATATATACAACACAATAAATTAGTATTATATTTTTTTGTTATGTAATGTTCTAATATTGTATATCATAAATCATAATATATATTTCTTACTTATATTATAATATATTTTATTTATTAATATTGTGATTTGATGTGTTACAACTTGCATTATGAATGTATGACTATTGTAAATTATTAAAAATATAAATATATAAATATTCATATAAATGTTCAATATATATAATTTTATACGAATAAAATTTACATTGTTTAACGACTTGTCGACGACTAGTCGGGCGCTTTGTCGACTAAGCGCTTAAAGTCTCGACTGTCGCCTCGCTTCGACTTGGCGCCTTGATAACTATGATATAGATTGTATGAAATATAACAATCTGATTGCATAATGTAAATGCAAAGGTTTAAATACTTGCTTAAAACTTGCTTAAAAGTAAACAAGTTTTAGATACTTGCCTCTTGCGTAGATTATGATTACAACTTAGCTGAGTTTAATCTTTCACAATTCCTATATCACATATAGCCACATATTAGCTATATATATTTTTTACATGAAAATTAATCAATCACACACATAACCAGCCTCACATAGTTACATATACCAAATAACATGTGTCTTTGCATATTCAATTCATATATGATATACAAATGTTTATATTATTACATAACTTGCTTTTCTTTTGAAAGTTCTATTTAAAAATTCATTTTTTAGAACTTTATAGTTTTACATAATCCTTACAAGTTCGAATAGTCAAAACATTATTTTGAGCATCAATCTCGTCGTAAGCCACTTTATGTATACCTGTCCTAGGCCTCAGATCACAATTAAAATGTCTTGACAACACTGCAGTGTGGCGCTGCCGCGTTGCTTTTTAGGCTTGTGAGTGGTGCGGCCGCGCTACTCCCATCTCAGTCCAGAACTGAGATTTTTCTCAATCTAGTCCATTTAGCATCCTACTAAGACCCTTCTATTTATCACATAACTCATTACAAGGAAGTTTTGGTCCTTACCTTACTAATGTTAATTTTATTTTCAAGATCCATATAGTATTTCTTTTAAAAATTCTCATATTAGACCAAGCTTAATTCAACAGCTCCTTGGCTAAACTGAGCATTATCTGAAACATGTAAACTTATCAACACATACCATTCATCAAATTAGATTCTAAAGCCTTATTTCAAAACTTCATCCAATTTTTATTTGAAAACTCATTTGTTTCATACTTTACTAAGTCATTCCATGCTTAACTAGATGGAGCAACACATAGGACCCCTCTTTAAACGTAAATAGATCTAATACACATGCCTAGAAGTTTAGATGTTAAAGAAATTTTATTGGCACTTCTGCAGACCAGCGCGGCTGCGCTGGTCTTTGACTGGGAAGTAGCGCGGCTGAGCCACTTCTGCGGCAAACGTAAACAGTGCTCTGTTTCAGTAGAGCTTGAGAAATCCAATCAACTTCCTAATATGTTTTATGTCTGCTATGTTGTCTCTTCAGATCACCAAAAACATGATATAGCTCTGTTTCACATTATCAATTATAATTTACATCCACTGAATTTCCTAAATTCTCAGTTTTTAGAGAAATGTTATCATTGAGATATTAAAGCAAACATTATGAAAGCATTCAATAAAAGCTCAAACTTCATAGCTTTTGAAACATGTTCTAACCAGATTTCACTTGGAAATCCCATCTCTTTTTACCCATACAACCAAATTCCAGTAATCTTATATAAACCAAATCAATTATTTATTTATATTACTGATTTTAATTCATTACAAAAGATGAGATTTTACCTCAAGCTTCCTTAATCCTTATTGAATTCAGAACTTGCCTTAGCTTCTCCTTCTTTAATTACAGCTATACTGGAAATTTTAATAGTACTTTGAAAGTACAGAGCTTGAATCTCATATGAACTGTACTTACCGAATAGCCAATTTGATATTTGTTTGTATTAAGGAAAGCTTGGGGTAGCTGAGGATTAATTTTATAGAGATGACATTCTTGCTCCTCGCGTTCATAGCCTAGCTGAGTTTGATAATCAATGTTCATGTTATACTGCGAACTCTTGCTAATTATACTTGGAGAATATTGAAAAGCCAGCTCCTACTTCTTTCATTTGCATACTCAGCATACTAATACTTGAACAACACTCCCCTTTAATAGCTAAATCTCTTTATTTATAAGGATTAAATTCCTTTCAGTAATTATTGCATCAAATATTATATATATTATATTTTATATATACATAGTACACTTTAAATATCATGGCAGAATATCCATAAATCTTTTCCATAAAAATGGAAGCTATACATTAAATAAATTTTTTTTATTTAATGTAATACTTTTATTATATTAAAATACTTTAATATTATAAATTATTTTAATATGCTTCATTGATCACATACAAAATTTTGTATATTTTAAATCCATCATTTCCTTCATAAATTGATTTTAGCAATTTATTTACACGTAGTAAATATATTTAAATATTTTCACAACACAGACATACACACATATTACACCGCACGTAAATAAAATATGTAGTATAAAATAAATGAAATAAATAAAATAAAAATTTATTTAATTAAATCCTTATTTTATTTTTCTGAGAATTTTCGAATTGCTACATTCTCCTCCTATAAGATTCCGTCCCCGTAATCACAAAACAAAACTACCCAAATAAGTGCAGATAGTTCTTTTTCATTTTCTCTTTTAATTCCCACGTTGCCTCTTCAGCATTGCGATTTCTCCATAATACCTTTACTGAAGGTATTATCTTATTTCTTAGGACTTGCCTTTTCCTATCAATTATTGTAAACTATCTAAAAGGTACAGTCATTAGGCAATTTGTTGTTTTCAAAACTTATATGAATTACATCAATTTTAAATTTAGGATTTCGTAAATTGAATTCAAAAGTCAAAATGTGACCCTTTGTGGTATGCAAGGAGATAAAAGATAACCGGTACTAAATTGGTGTACTTTTGACATGTCAAAACGGGTCTGACCCATTGTTATGCCCCGACAAATATCTGTCATTCAATAAATCTTGAAGCTAACGGAGGTGTATATTTATCCCGTTTCACTGAAATTATGGTTGCATAGGTGTTTTGGTGTTTGAGTCGCTGCTAAGCTACTATATAGTTGTTCTTGTAACTGGTAGACTCATGAGGTGATTTTAGTCTTGCTTGAGTGACGGTGTGAGTGATTGGACGCACAAGCCGGAGGCTTGAAGGGCTTCATTGTTCCTTCAGTGATGGAAGTTGGATACCCTGAACAGTTCTGGATGTGTTATTACTCTCTGCTAAGCACAGTTCTCATACAGATATTGTAAGTCATGTGTGATCAATAGTTTGTTTGCCTGCCAAGTACAAGCCTTCAGCCTTCTGAAGGTCAAAACTGTGTTTATGGGAGTACATGCGTACTACTAAGTGTGATACTGTTAGGATATACTCATACAGAAAAAGATATTTATATATTACTTGTTTCACCATGTCCTTTCTGAGCTCTTTGTAGTAGAATGAAGTTGATGTTAATTTGATGGCAGTTGTAGTGGTACATTCCGTAGAGTCGGTACATACCCCCAGTTGCAGTCGTGTAATATTGCTCCAGCGATAAAGGACTTTTCTAGATTAATTCTTTCTTTTTGTTATTTATGTGGGTTAATGTGGCTAGTGAAATATTTCATGTAATTTAATTTGAGAACGTTCTACTGCTCTCTTGCATTATGGTAATTGATATTTGGTCGACTGTATAAAGAAAGAGATTTGTCAAAGTACATATACATCTGTCCACTTGATCAATTCCTTGTTTCCGCAGGCTGCTAAGATTATTGCCAATCTGCTTATAGTAACCTCTGGGTATTTGGCTAGGGGTCTACTCGAAGGATACCGTAAGGCGCTTGCAAGTAAGTTTCCTACTATATGATAGTTTGTAAATGGAGTAATGGAGTAAAAATGGTTAATGTAGTACTATTATCTTGTTTTCTTGTTAATTTGGTGTGGAAGTACTCACCTGTGTTTTTGTTTCTATTGAGGATTTGCATTCTCTCCGGTTGTTATTTTCTTATTTGGTATTGAACCTATATTTTATGACTTTTGCAAGAAGTTGATTTTATGTTGCATAGATTGAGTATGGGATGAGATAAAGCATCCAACACATTTTGCCCTTGTAAAAGATGCGAAGAACTAATGTGATTTGTTGGAAACGTAATGCCAATTTATTTCTAGGGTTTTAAGAATGGATTTTGGGCTTTATGTGTATTCATCTTGGGTAAGTCATGCTGACGACTACCAGCTTGTTTGTATTTTCTTTGGATTTTAAAAAAAAATGTCTTGTCATTGTTACATGGTTAGCCTCCCACAGTGAATGAAAAGTGAAGAAAACTTGAAAGAGTCTTTCTCTATTAACTCTTTGAAATCGTATTTCTTTCTGTCTTTTTGTTGATTCAAAGAAGCCTTGGTTCTAGAGTTTAGTTTTCCTTTTCTTCTTGCGGATTAAGAAGGTTGAATTTATTTCATGTTTCAAGTATTGCAAATATTTTTTCTTTCTTCTTCCCCTATCTCTCATATTATTTGAAGAAATTGAAAAGCAGATGTGAGAAAAGCATCATACTTTAGTTGATTTAAAAGACTTGTCAAAAGTCAAAACAAATAAATATAGGTGACTGTTAAGAAAGAATTGGTGTCAAAATAACCCAACCAGTTTGGTTTATGGCTATCTTGATCTCTTTTTTTTCTTTCATATTGTTAAGTTCTGCAAGTACTTCTCAAAATTATTACTGCGATTTGCTCTAGTATTTGGGCCTGTGAACAAGTCAAAGTCTGATTGTTACTTGGAATTCAAAACAATTCCCATTTGATCACATGCAAAATGAAGTTTCGTTTGCATATTGGTGTTGGCGCTCACGGCTAGGTTAAGTTGTTATATCTGTGTCTTCGTGGGATGAAATAGCACTACTTTTCATTCCTTTTCATGTTCACACAAAGCCAACTTCTTTTCTTTGTTTTTCAATAATTATAATGTGATCAGTTAGATTTTCTAATCCAGGCCTCCAGGTTTGCCATATGTTTTTTGCCCTTAGGATTCACATTGCATCTCTTGACTAGATAATTAATTTTAACATAAGAATAATATATGTATTTTTATATGTCTGTGTCCATCCGTCCGTCCGTGTGTGTGTGTGTGTGTGTGTGTGTGTGTGTGTGTGTGTGTGTGTGTGTATATATATATATATATATATATATAATGTTTTGCACATCACTCTCAAGATGGGGTTAGTGTTGTGCCGTAATATCGACATCATCTTTATATGGATGAAGTATAATTTGCAAATTAAAAATATTGAAGAAAAATTTTACACTTATTTGGCTACAGTTTGATCCTTCTTTATTTAGTGTCAATATATCATTGAAAAGTCAAATACGAACTCTCTTTTTTTCATGTAAACTTGGGCACAATGCTAACCCGCCACCATCTCGGGGTTGGTTAGCAAAACCCATGTATAATTCCTTTTTTGATAATGAACATCATATGTAAATATATATGTATATATATATGTGGCATCTTGCCAAATGGGAAGTTGATTGTTGGCCTACATATCTATTGTTGAATATGATTTAGTAATTTTGAAAGTGGGTGATGGCAGATGCTGCCAAATCTGGTGTTGCTCAGGAGACATTACAGAATGCAGTACGTAGAGGAAGCAAAGTTATGACAGAGAATGAAGCTAGGCAAATTCTTGGTCTATCTGGGGAGTCCTCTTGGGACGAGATTTTGCAGGTCAGTTTTTCTCAAGTTTGTATTCGTTTGTATTCATTTATGTGAATATTTACAGATCCTGTTCTATTTTCAGAATTGTTGAGGAAAAAGTGAAAGCAAAGGAAAAGTAATAAGGAGAAAAGTGATTTCAGTCAGTTTTCTGCCTCCTAGAGTTCAAATAAATAATCTAATAAGTTCTTAATAAATACTTCCTTCATTCCAAATTATAATATCATTATTAACTTTTGGAAATTAATTTGAAAATTATGAAATTAATCAAAATTGAGATGATTGATTAAAGATTATGAAACAATAAAACTTATAGTGAGTAGTACTTTTTAGATATAAAATATTCATCATTATATTGACTAAAACTAAATAAATTTATGTTAATTTTGAGTTTGAAAATGTGTTGAGTGGAATTCAAAAAGTCAATAATTATATGATATTTTGAAATGGAGGGAATATGGTCTCTCTTTCTCTTCATATGTTTTTGACCATTTTGTAACTAAATAAAGAAATATGAACTTTTATAATTTAAGTTTACTTCCCGTCAATATATACATTAACCTAACATAATATACATTTTTCAGTGGTTATAAACAATTTTATTTAATGTGCGCAGAAGTACGATAATTTGTTTGAAAAAAATGCCAACGGGAGCTTTTACCTTCAATCAAAAGTTCACAGGGCCAAGGAATGTTTGGAGACAGTCTATCGAGGCAAAGATCAAGGAACTGCAGCTTGAGAGTAGGGCGGAGGTGCCTTCATCCTGCATTTACACAATTGTTCTTTAGTCTAGTTATTACAAATATGATAGATGACCAGGTAAATTATCTGTGTACGAGGAAATTACATTCTTCTTTGTACGATAATTCTAAACTTTTTCCTATAAAATTTTTATTGCATAAAATCTTGTGAATGTAACACCCCCTTTCCAAAATAGAAAGAGGTGTTATTTAAAACACAATAAAACTAATGAATTCAATAGCAAGGCTCAAAGCCACAAAAGAATAGTTTTAATAACTGATTAATACTACAAGTCAACCATAATAAATATCAAACTGTCTCAAACAAAAATCTAAAAAAATTATTACAATTCCGAACAAACTAATGTATCACAACCTAAACATAATATATCTAAATCATTTAGATAAAAGGGAGCTCTCGTCACACTTGTCCTTCATTTTCTTGATTACCTGTCGGAAGAAAAAATATAGCATGAGCCAAATGCCCAGTAGGGATATAGAATACAAATAATGAATCGAAATAACTAACTCAATTTAAATGAACTGAAACGAAACGAACAAAGCTAACACAATGAAATAATAGGCTGAATCAAATAGCTGGGTGTTATTTCATACTGAGCTCAGAACAAAACAGAATATACCTTGCCACACAGGCAAGTCAAATAATGTCACAAAAATAAGTCACACACATTGGACCGCGAATCCAATGCATGTAAAATCGGAAGGCGTGTTTGGCACAAACATCACCACTCCGCAAAACAGAACATAAAACTATACGCCTACCACAACAAAACACCAAATGGCCAACTCCCACCGGAGCACAAAACGGAGACACTGTGGACTGATCACACTGCCACGGAAGGTGTCATGCCTCAGTGCCAAAAGGACATGCATGTGGTACCCCCACATGTGGTTATAGCACAGGTATACCCTACAATATATTTTAACAAAAATATAATGTCACAACACATACGATAAAATATCAACACAAAGGGGTTCTAACGTGTATATGTTAAATCGAACGAATCATCAACACAAGTCTCCAAAAGTATACATGTACATCACTATAAATATCAAAATAAAATTTAGACATGATACACTAGTCTAAAGAGTACAAACATGAGTTCTAATACAACGCCAAAACAAAACTATCACAATAAATTGACAAAGAATAATTATGAGAAGCAATATCAAATTTCGAAACGAATAACGAAACGAACAAATTAAAAACAAAATAGTCGCTGAAAGAGTACGTAATCCGTACCTGGATTAAGCAATGTAATACCCAAAATTTATATTCCAAATATACTCCTTAAATTCCCTCCGTTCAATCCAAATAAAAAAAATACAGTTATACATTATTTCATAACTATAATTTCTAATAACATGAAATTATTTCCCAATTTACATCAGTTTAACAAGATAAACCTAAACTAAGTTACAATAGACTTAATATCTATAAAGACATTATATATATATATATATATATATATATATAAGATCCCACTTCCTACCATATATATACATACTCCGATCATATGTCTATATGCTTCTTCTTTTTTTTAGGTGACTCAAAGAAGGAACATAATCAATGTTTTTTTTTATACACATATAAGCTCTTACAATTACTTTTAATTTTCACCTTTGTTAACTGAATCACTTTCTTCTTCCTTTCGTTTTGTGGCTGCGCCAACTCCTTTCTTTTTCCCTAGTTAGGCAGTTACGCAATCAAAGTAATGTCAAGTAAAATTAGGTTTACTCATCTATTTATTAATTAATTTATCTTATTAATTTTCTTAATTATAATAGGATTTAATATTACAAAATACAGATTGGATCCAATTAAATTAAGCCCAACTTTATCAAGTTAATTTACCCAACATTTATTAATAAAAGAAATGATGTACAATGACTATAAATATAGAAAGATCAAGCTTGTTAGGTTGATCTTATGATGTAATAGATAGGCTAATCTGATCGTCGAGCACTGCACCAGAAGTCGTAGTCTGCCAGGTGAGTCAAGGTTAACTCGAGAGCTATCGAGGCAGAATAGGAGTATGCAAGATAGTAGATCTTGGAGTTCGTAGACTGCCAGGGGAAACGAAGAAGGATTGTAGTGTATCGAGTAGAGCTTCCTCGGGATCATAGTGTGCTGAGGAAGTCATGTTCAGAATCGTAGAGACTGACACCGCCACAAGCCGATCGGGTCATCCGCCAAGCCAAGACAGAAACGTAGACTACACTCAGAGTCGTAGAGTCTACTGATGCCAAAGCTAAGTCAAGGATCGTAGATCACACTCGAGTTCGTAGAGTCTATTGATTACATGCAGAGATCGTAGTCAAGCAAGATCCGATGAAGACAACAAGCACAAGATGTAAATCGTAGTGTCAAGATCTCGATCTCGGGATCGTGAGTGTTCAGACAAGCCAAGTCAATCGTAGAGTGCAGAACTACGATCTAAGAAGAAGTGCTCACAATGCCAAGGATGAATCGTAGAGCATATACGGTTCTCAACAAATGAGCACTCCCAGAATATCCAAAGGAATGAAGCCTCTGGTTCAAGCTGCAAGCAACATCCAAGGAAACCAGAGAGCACTCAACGAATGGCATGCAGGCTAACAAAAGATCTTAGCACCAACCCAATCAGCATCAAGATTGAGGTGTAAGGCCATTCGTGATGAAGTCTTCCATTAAGGAGATCCAAAGAAGACTTCAGAAGCTGACTAAGGAAAGTCAGCTAATGCAGTAGCTATCAAGTGAACAAGAGAGAACGGTATCGGAAGCAACCAAGATCGTAGTGTTTGCCAAACAAAGAAGGAACTGATGGAAGGTGAACCGAGATGCTGGTCAGCCTCTGAAGAGCAAGGCTAAAGTGATTAAGTGCGTGGTCGGTTCATCGATGATAAGTGAACGGAGATCACAAGGAGAAAGCAATTTGGATCGCCATAAATCAAGTGTCTTGATATTCGTAAGGGACTAGAGCAAGGAATTAGGCCATCACCGAGAAGCGGAGGCAAAATGTAAGTATTGAAGCATCGCACAATACAAGGAAGAGGTGTTCTACATCAAGATCCAATCAACACTCTTCAAGATCGTAGTGTTAACTCTACCAATCAATGAGCAACACTCAACAAGACACTACGATCAAGTCCTTGAAGACGCAGCATCGAATCGTCGTAGAGTCCGAATAATCAAGACCAAAGCATTGGCAAAGGTTCAATCAAGGGTAATATTCTGGACAAGTGCTTATCGAGAGCATCAATGCAATAGACAACCTCTCGATCGAGAAATCAAAAGAGGTAATAAAGTCTTCGACCGCCCAGACATTAAAGTGATACATCCGACATGGTAGGTGAAACAAAGAGACTACAATGTAAAAAGTATGACAAGTCACATCAAGCGCTTACCTCAAGCAACTCGAGATCCGTGAAGAGATTTGAATAGCCTTCAACTACTACTTTCCAACGAAAAGGATTGGGAAGGAGTATAAATGAGGAAGAACTTCAAAGATCAAAGGTCTTTGGAGTTGCTTAGAGTTTGGAGAGAAGGTGGACCGATCTAAACCATGTGAAACAAGGAGTCGAAGGCTCACTCTACGATCCACCACGAACACTCAGAAGTCAGATAAAGAAAGAAGTAGAAGTGTGAGTTCTACTATGTAGAAGTGAGAGTTCTACTACATGAAGAGTGTTCAGAACTGCCGAGAGAAAGAAGAGCATTATGTCATCTTGATGTCCATCATGGGAAGACTCTAAGTACAATAGAGAAGAGCCTACAGTCATCTTAGCAAGTCCATCATGAGAAGGCATCAAGTAGCAAGAAGGAAGATTATAAATACCATCTTGGTGTCAAGCATGAGAAAGCTTCTAAGCACCTAACAGAAGAGCTTACAGTCATCTTAGAAGCCTATCATGTGCAGCCATTAAGTACCAAGGAGAAGGATCTTCAAGGCAGTTTATAAAGGGATCATCCGAAGTGGCTGAGTAACCAAAGAAGCAGAGCATCATGCAACACTCAGCTGCACTTCAAGGATGATCAAGTCAAGTTGCTAAGGATAGAAGATGTTCAGAGCATGAAGACATCTTAGCAGCTCATCACCGACTCCAACAAACAACAAACAAACAACTCAACAAAGCAAGGGCCTGAGGGGTCCTTGTCCAGAGGGACTAAATGAAGCAGGGCCAGAAGGGTCCTTGTCCGGAGGGACTAAGTGAAGCAGGGCCAGAAGGGTCCTTATTTGGAGGGACTAAACGAAGTTCCAAGGTCATTGGCCTCAAGAGTTCTTAGTGAATCAAGTTTCAAGGTCACGGCCTTGAAGGAATCTTAGTGATTCAGGTGCTACCTTCCTTAGTGGAAATCACATTAGTTGAAAGCGGAAGAGTGGATTAGAGCTTGAGTCTCCGAACCACTTAAAACCCTCATGTCTTTTACATTATGTCATTTACAATATGTACTATAATCTATATAATCAAGCTATGTATGTTTTAATCTGCTATAACTAAACTTACTCTACGAACAATGTATGTATGATTATAAATATATCAATGAAGGGGATCTTTTACTTATTCCACTGTGCTTGAAAAGATTCTCATGTTTATCATATGTTGATTATGAACAATATAATATACCAGAAAAGTATTTGAAATAAAAAGGATCTATTCATCCCCCCTTCTAGATCTATTGTGCCCTCTGGGAACTAACATATATAAAGATACTATAATGTAGTATAAAAAATATACTACAACTTAGATACAAAATCAAGAACAGATTATCAAACCACTGTCAGATCCGTGCTCATGAAAATCCTGTCAAAGCTTTCTGGGCTCGTTTTGGGTTACCCAGAACTTGACCAGTCATGGTTGGTCAACAGTGTTTGACCACCTATAACTTGCAACCTACAACCGATCTGACCCTGATTTAAGTTCCAGAGCAAAGATCTCACAGCATACTACAAGATCAAAGCTTAAAACAACAAAAATACATAACAGACAGGGTCTGGCATTCATTGTCAGAAAACAAAAATTTATTATTCCAGATTTTATAAATCTTCAAATCCGAGCCTTTAGATGTTATGGATCTAACATCTAGCAACCCAGATCATCCTTAGACACTATATCTAACATGTTTAACACAAAAAAAATAACATCTAACAACATATCTATGGACAGATTTCAAGCTAGGGTTTATACCTTCTTTGAAATTTTTTTGATTCTAGCTTCTGATTTTGATATGGTTGTTTGTGGGGCTAGTCTTGGGGACTGATCTATCACTATATTTCGTTGGTTTTGAGGGAGAGAAAGGTGGAGAGCAAGTGCACAAATGAACTAAATTGTGACTTTCTCTCTCTCTTAATCTATTTATATTATGTTGTGATGAACATGGCTGAGATATGGCTGCTGATTTGTGTTGATTTCAGTCACACTAAAAAGTCAAGGGTTGGCCAACAACTCCAACACTTGGCAAAATCCAATAATACACAAAAGGGTATTTTGGTCCATAGCCTTGCAAATTTAAGGGCAATCTTGTAATCCTTGCAAACCCTTAGAGTTTAACCCTAAGGTTTAGCACAATTCATTTGTAGGATTTCCAATTTAGGGTTTGCACAAAAAATAAAATAAAATAAATTTTAGTTTCTAAAATTTTGAAATTAGGGTTTCCTAATTATGATTAATTTTCTAATTACACTATACATGAACATTAGTGTTTTAGTGTCCACTAATTAGCATTGAGTATACAATTAACAAATTAGGGTTACCAAATTAGCAAATTAGGGTTTTTTAATAACTTAGGGTTTTCTAAAAATTATTTAGGGTTTCTAGATTTTAATTAGGGTTTACCTAATTAATCATTTAATACACAACATAAAACATATAACACAGTTATATAACAGTCTTATACTCACAATTGATTTTCAAATTAGGGTTTTCCCCCAGTAAAACTAGGGTTTAACCAATTAATATTAGGGTTTTGAAATTATACACCATAATTGACCAACCATCCTCAATACATACATACAGTACATATTTATAGTACTGAAAAATTAAAATATAATTAATATTATATTTTATTATTCTCATTCCTTGATAAAAATCCAAAATTAGGGTTTGGATTCCATATCTCGATTTATTCTTTATATTTAACCTTAATAATTAAGGTAAAATAATTAACTTAATAATCTGTATAAAATTCATATAATAAAATAATTATTATAATTATTCTAAAATCATTTCATATATTATTTAAATAATATATGATTATATTTTTATGGAAAATAATTAATAAAAACATTTCTATCTTAAAATTAATTATTATAAGAATATACTTTATAATAATCAATAATTCTAAAATAAATTTATTTGTAAATATTTATGTAATAAATATATTTTTATTTACCACATAAATACATGACCTTATCTTGTACAAATCCTCATCCTTAAAATAAAAAAAAAAAAATTATACGCAAAATTTCTTATTTATTTATATAGAAATATCAGGTTATTACAAATACCACAAGTCAACTGTAACACCCCCTTCCCGAAAAGGAAAGGGAGGTTACGTGCAAAGCACAACAAACCTCAAAATAAGTAAACAGAGCACTAATAACTTCAAAATATTAATAATGGTGATCCCTTAATAAAGTACTAAATACAATTCTCCAACTAGAGTCAAAATAATCAAACTTAAAATCGAAACAACCTAAATGGTCAAAGGCAACACTCTCATCACACTAGCCCTGAATCACCACTGCAAACCTGCCGGAAGAAAAACACAGCATGAGCTAATTGCCCAGTACGGATATAATATACAAAAGATATACAACTGATATTATACGAAAATAACTGAGACAAAATACTGAACAAAGCCTTAAGTGTAAATACTGACGAAAATATACTCTCCAAAGATCTGAAAGAAATATATCTAAATCAACAGAATTGACAAAAACAATAGACGAATAAAGAAATAACGAACTGAAGTAACTAACTCAATGAATTGAACAAAACAGAAACAAACAAAATTAATACAATAAAATAATAGGTCAAACAAATGGTCAAGTTATTTACATCGATTGAGCTCAAAAATATATCTTGCCACACATGCAAGTCAAACTAATGCTACGCAGGCAAATCAAATGATGCCACACAGGCAACCAAAATAATGCCACATAGGCAAATCACACATTGGACCGCGAATCCAAATGTATACAAATCGGATAGTGTGTTTGGCACAACATCACCAATCCGCAGAACAGAAAACTAGGGTTAACTCATACGCCTCCCACAACAAAACACCAAATGACCCACTTCCTCCATAGCCCAAACGGAGACGCCAGTGGACTAATGACACCACATTTTAAAGTGTCATGTCTCTCGTGCCAAGACGACATGCTCGTGGTACCCCTACGTGTGGTTATAGCTCGTATATCCTACTAGTATATTCTAACAAAATATCATGTCACAACACATGCGACAAAATACCAACAAAAGGGTTCTATATGTACATATTGAACCAAATCAAATTATAGTCACAAGGTCTCAAAAAGAAGGTAGCAACATGTATGCCTTCTACAATTATCAAAATAAATAGTACTAAACATGATAACCTAGTTCAAAGAGTACAAATACGAGTCATATATATCAACTCCAAAATGAAACTAATATATTTATTTCACAAGAAACAATTATGTGAAATAATAACGAAATTCGAACAAGCGACAAAACAAACAAATCAAATTTAACAAGAGTATCGTTGAAAGAGTACAGAATCCGTACCTGATACTTCCAAACTATTTATAACACACTCCACAAAATGTTCCCCTCAAATGCCAATGATATCAAATACGAAACGTTATTCGCAACCTAAACATATTCACCTCAAATTAAAAATAATCCAAACTAACAATTCCAAAATAATTCATAATCTATTTAATATGCATTTAATCATCACCTTATATCAATTATTAATACTCCAAAATTTATATTCCAAATTATAACTCTTTAAATTCACTCCATCCGATCTAATTAAAAGTAATAATAATATTATTAATATGAAATTAATTTCTCCAATTACATCAAGTTACAATACAAACTCAAATTAAATTAAATTAATCTTTTAATAATTAATTCTCTTTTTATTTAGAAAATTAGTATTATATATATATATATATATATATGAATCAATGCTTATAATAGAAACCTTAAATCATGATTCGTTTTTTTTAAAGCAGGTCCAACATGTATATATATAGTGGGTTAAATACACTTTTTCCCATTCTACTAAGGGTCGGTTTACAAATGCATCATTGAACTGATTTTTTTTTTTCATTTGACTCACTGAACTACAATTTTTTTACAAACCGTTACAAATTCCGTTAAATTATTTGACTTTGGACGGAAAAATCACTTGAGCCGCCACGTGAGAGAGAGAAAACCTACTTGGAGAGAGAGAGAAAGCTTACTTGTCAAACATTTTTCTTTGTGGCATGCCTGCCTAGATGAAAACTTGTATAAATTTAATGATAAATTAATCAAAATCAAATAAATAAAATAATCCATTCAAAATAAAAATACAATAAAAATAATTTTTTTAAATTTATTTTAATCATTAATATTTATTTGGTATGGTAAAACTTTGGTATTATAGCATACAAATTTTTTCCCCAAGTATGGTACAATTTTAAATAAATTATATAAATTACACATAAATATGTAATTTTCTTTTAATTTAAATAACTCATTAATTTCATTAATTTAATTAAGCTCTCTTTAGATAAAACTAAATTAGTAATATAACATATAAATGTCTCGACATGTTATATTACTAATTTTATCATAATACCATAACATTAATAATGAAAAATTATTAGTATTTTTTCTTTGACAAATTTGTCTTTTATTGTAGTAAAATATATTACATATATTTTAAACGTATTTTCATAATAATCACAAATTAAAAATTAAAATTCATAAAAATAAATTCAAACTTCGAAAATATAACTAAAATTTTGAAAATTAATTTTATTTTGAAAATTAATATATTTATTATTGATATTATGAAATCATTAAATTTAAGCTTAAATATAAAAATCCTTATAAAATTGATTTAATATATACTCTGGCATGGGTTCAAACCATAGCTAAGAAGGTGCTTTGATTAATTATTCTTCTGTTTTTCTTCTTTCGTTTCAAAATCAAATAGCTAGGAATATGTGGATACAAAGGATTAGGTGCTTGTTTTGCTATGTAAAGAAGAAACCCCATATCTGATTCCGGCGACCAAGATCAAAGAAGTAGAAATCACTTCACACATACAAAGATTTTTCAGTCATAAAACTCCAAATCTGAACATGGAAAAAGATAAGCAATAAAAAACACATAAAACCCAGATCGAAACACAAAAAGCAAGCAATCAGAACAACCTAATATAAACATTTTAATAGATGAGCAATGAAGGTCATAACACCCAGATCGGTACAATCGCACCGGAACAAAAGGAAGATTCCGGCAGACCAAATCGCTCAAATCCGAACAAGAACCATGAAACCCCCTACTAATTCACATATGAAGCCACCACAATCTAGCAACCCCAGACTTTTGCAAACCATAGATCGACAAAGTGTTCGGGACGGTCCCAATACCAGATTCCGGCGAACAAGAGAGGGAAGAAAAAATAGATCCGAAATTTGTAGATATAGATCTGATATATATATAGTTGATTTTTAGCAATGGATATATCTGCTCCTTCCTCCCTCATCGTCTTCACTTTCTCTCTCATCGCCATCTCCACTGAAACAAAAGTCGCCGACGAGTTGGGAGAAGTCTGCGTTTGAAGAAGAAGAGAATAATAAGAAATAGAAGAAGAGAATAATAAGAATAAAAAGAAGGAGAATAATAATAATAATAATAATAATAATAATAATAATAATAATAATAATAATTCCTCAATTTTAAAATATTATATAATTTTATAATTTTAAAGTAAAATCAAAATATTTAAATTTTTAAAAATATGAATTAATTAATTTATATAAATACATTTGTAAAAATTATTCATTAATTAATTTAATTATTCATTAATTAATTTAATTATTTGTTATATATATTAATTTAATTTATATTTTGTTAATTTATATGAATACATTTGTAAAAATTATTAATTTATTTATTTTATTATTAATTAATTAATTTAATTTAATTTAATTATTTGTTATGTATATTAATTTGATTTATATTTTGTTTAACTATTTGTTATAGAATTAAGTATAATTTAATTTAATAGTTATCCAACTCAAACTTTCTCTCTCGCCACGTATTGCACACATCATTGTTACGTTAAATGATTAACGAACATGGACTTGCAAAATCACTTTTTGTAAATAATATATAGTTCAATGAGTTGACCGTAAAAAAAATCAGTTCGATGATGCATTTGTAAACCGACCCTTAGTAGAGTGGGGAAAAGTGTATTTAACCCTATATATAGTCAAATGTTATAATATTCACGAGATTGATTTTTTTTTTCTTCCAAACCCATTTTTTTTTCTGGCAACTATTCTTATATAAAAAATACTATGCATGTACTAAATTAATTAGGTAGTACTATCAATTAATTAAATACCTACTAACATGGCTACTTGTTCCATCAATAATTTAATAATTAATTCATATAGAGACTTACATGAATGACAATTCAAATCACTTGTCAGTTTTCTTCTCTCTATATGTGAATTAGTTACACCTTTGCTTCTTCTTTTTTTTTTCTTTCCGCAAGTTCGGCTACTAGTGCCGCCTCTTTTTCTCCGCTCTTTTTCTTTTTACATCAGGTGTAATACTGAAGTAGGTTAGGTTTTATTTATTGCCTTATTATTTCTCCTAATTATAATAGGATTTATTATTACACACATTTAATTAAATTAAACCCAATTAATTTTAAGGCCCAAATTGATGTAACCACATACTTGTTATAGTTCACACAAATTTAATACAATTTGACCCAAACACAAGAAAAGCCCAATTAAAATATAGAATTAAATATTATTATTATTATTATTATTATTATTATTATTATTTTTACCGTGTATTACATCACCTACCCCTAAAAAAGGATTCAGTCCCCGGAATCAAAAGAATGAACGTACCTAATTATCAAAAGATGCGGATACTCCGCTCGAATAGACTCCTCTATCTCCCAGGTAGCTTCCCGCTCCGAATAATTTTATCACAAGACTTTAACAAAAGGAATTATATTTCTCAATTTTAATTTTATCAGTTATTTAATTACCAACTAAAAGAATTTAATTTTTCAAACAGAACCAGGAAGAAAAGAGGGAAACAAAAATCATTTACCTTTCTCAATTTAAATACAATTATATGCAATAAAATTAATTAATATTTAATTTTAAAAAAATATGGGTTATTACATCAACCATAATAAATATCAAATTACCTCAAACCACAATCTAAAATAATTATTACAATTCCGAACAAACTAATGTATCACAACCTAAACATAATACATCTAAATCATTTGGGTAAAAGGGAGCTCTCGTCAAACTTGTCCTTGATTCCCCTGATTACCTGCCGGAAGAAAAACACAGCATGAGCGAAATGCCCAGTAGGGATATAGAATACAAATAAAGAATCAAAATAACTAACTCAATTTAAATGAACTGAACTGAATTGAAACGAAACGAACAAAGCTAACACAACGAAATAATAGGCTGAATCAAATGGCAACAAAACAGAATATACCTTGCCACACAGGCAAGTCAAATAATGCAACACGGGCAAATCAAATAATGCCACACAGGCAAGTCACACACATTGGACCGCGAATCCAATGCATGTAAAATCGGAAGGCGTGTTTGGCACAAACATCACCACTCCGCAAAAAAGAACAGAAAACTAGGGTCGACCCATACGCCTCCCACAACAAAACACTAAATGGCCAACTCCCATCGGAGCACAAAATGGAGACGCCATAGACTGATCACACCGCCACGGAAGGTGTCAAGCCTCGTTCTCAAGGGGACACGTCTGTGGTACCCCCACAGGTGGTTATAGCTCAGGTATACCACAAAAATATAATGTAACAACACATGCGACAAAATATCAACACAAAGGGGTTCTAACGTGTACATGTTAAATCGAACGAATAATCAACATAAGTCTCTAAAAATATACTAACATGTACATCACTATAAATATCAAAATAAAATTTAGATGTGATACACTAGTCTAAAGAGTACAACATGATACAACGCCAAAACAAAACAATCACAATAAATTGACAAAGAATAATTATGAGAAGCAATACCAAATTTTGAAACGAATAACGAAACGAATAGATTAAAAACAAAAGAGTCTCGCTGAAAGAGTGCAGAATCCGTACCTGGATTAAGCAATGTAATACCCAAAATTTATATTCCAAATATACTCCTTAAATTCCCTCCGTTCGATCTAAATAAAAAAATACAGTTATAAATTATTTCATAAATATAATTTCTAATAACATGAAATTATTTCCTAATTTACATCAGTTTAACAAGATAAACCTAAACTAAATTACAATAGACTTAATACCTATAAAAATATTATATATATATATATACACACTAACAGTAATTAAAAGGGAATACTAATTAAAATATAATATATAAATATACTTAAATCTAAAATAATAATCAATTAGCGTTGTTGCGACCTTTCAACCATCTTGATATTTATATATATATATATATATATATATATATATATATATATCCCATCTTCCTACCATATATATACATACTCCGATCATATGTCTATATATATAATAATATAATCCTGTAACAACTGCTTTTTTTAGGTGACTCAAAGAAGGAACATAATCAATGTTTTTTTTTCATACACATATAAGCTCTTACAATTACTTTTAATTCTCAGCCTTGTTAACTGAATCACTTTCTTCTTCCTTTCGTTTTATGGCTGCGCCAACTCCTTTCTTTTTCCCCGGTTAGGTAGTTACGCAATCAAAGTAATGTCAAGTAAAATTAGGTTTACTTATCTATTTATTAATTAATTTATCTTATTAATTTTCTTAATTATAATAGGATTTAATATTACAAAATACAGATTGGATATAATTAAATTTAGCCCAACTTTATCAAGTTAATTTACCCAACATTTATTAGGATTAATTACATATTATAGTATATTTTTAAAAGTAATTACAAAAATAAAACATTCACAAAATAATTACAAAAGTAATACACTTTCCCATATTTATTTACAATATTAGTGCAATTAGGATTCCTTAATTTAGGAGATTAGTATTGGTGGTTTACTGTGTTGAAGGCAATCTGTAATAAAATGAGTTTTGTGCGCAGCAGTACGAAGAAAGTTCAAACTTGCATCTTGGTAATACAACGACAAAGAAGGATATCTCTCAGTACCCAGAACTGCTTTATCTTGTTTCTCGATTATTACATCGTCGTTCCGATCATCTTCTTCACATTCGTAAGCTTCGTATATGATCTCCAATGGTGCTCTCATATTCCGTTGAACGAAAGAGTCGGCGTAGAACGGGTTTGGATCATACCCAGATCCCGAATTCGTATCGCATGATGATTATCATAATTATAATCATCAGTTAGTTGTTCTTGTTCCTGTTGTTGTAGTAGTAATCATCATATTCTCTCTTTCACCCACACCAAATTGGCAGTTCAAACTTGCATCTTGTCAAAGAGAGGACAACACATCTGGGCAACTCTTCCCCATCTAAAACTTGTACAAATACAATTTTGGGAGTTTTGCTAAATTTTCCCTATTTCGTACTTTGATTTTTGTTGGATATCCATAACCCTTTGTTATATTTATTGGAGCTTATGTAAATGTGATTACATATTTGATTATATTACCAGTGATTTGACATTGTTTGTTGGTTCGCATTTGTTACTTCTAAGTTGTGTCTTATACATTGTTTGAAAGGTGCAGTTGATAACCAAACATGCATAGAAGGGTAACCATTTTATTTTTTGGTAGTAACCAGATAGTTACAAGCTTGTATCAAAACATATATCAAGTATTAAATGTACATGTGAGAGTATACATGGGTTTCCTAAACTGGGTTGGATATATAAGTTGTTTCTGTTTTGGTTATCATTATTAAAACATGTTCTGGTTACTTTTATATAACTATTTGGTTACTTCTTTATTATATTTTGGTTACTGTTATCTTATGGTTTGGCTACTATTATTGTGCCCTCAATGTGGGATTTAGGTTACTTTTATTTTTTATTCTTGTTAATATATAATTGTTTAGTATACATGAATTGCCTAAACTGGGTTTCATTACATGATATTTCTGTTTTAGTTACCATTAAAACCTGTTCTGGTTACTATCATATAATTATGTGGTTACTGTTTTATTATGTTACATTATGGTTACTGTTATTAGTAACCAGATAGTTACAAGCTTGTATCAAGACAAACATCAAGTGTTAAATGTACATATGAGAGTGTCTTATTTATCTAGCTGATGTATACTTATAAAGTACATGCTCATAAAAATTATCTGGAAATTGTACAGCTGGTATTTAAATCTGCATATAGAGGTAACTATTTTATTTTTTGTGAGTAACCAAATTTACATAAAATTGGTTCAGAACAATATCCGTCAGCTATTTCAGTTGAAATGTTAGGTTGGTATCTAAACCTACATATATGGTAACCATTTTTGTTTTTGTTAGTAACCAGATAAATATAAGTTTGTATCAGGACTGTTATAGTGTTAAATGTATATATTTTATTTATACCCTGTCATCATGATGGAATAAGAAACTCCAATTAAGAGTTCTCATTTATATATATGATAGTCACTTATAGATCTCATATTAAAATAAAAATAGTTTGAGAGGTGCAGTTGGTATCCAAACCTGAATATAAGGGTAACCATTTTAATTTTTGTTAGTAACCAAGCTCATGGATACTTTTAAATTACATAGTTATAAAAGTTATTTGGAAATGGTCCAGTTGGTAACTAACTATGAATATAGAGGCAACCATTTTATTTTAGATGGGTAATCAAATTTACATAAAAATGTTTCAGAACAGTTACCAATTGTTTAATGTATATGTTTACTTTATATTGACAACTCATGATGGAATCAAAAATCAAAATATTAATCAATAACAATTTTGGTTACTGTACACCATCAAAAATGTTACCAACCATGTGGTTAATGGTTACTAACAAAATAATTATATATTCTCATTTTACACTCTTTTGTTTATGTTCCGTTGAAATAAAGCACAACTGGAATCATCTCCATTGTCTGACAACTGAATAAACATTATAAAGTAACCAAATCAATATTAGACAGTAACCAAACTACATAATCTTAGTGACCAGAACATAAACCATATTTTTACATGCAATTTTAAAGGCCTAAATGATGGAATTTGACCAAAAAAACCCTGCAGAACACAAGCAAAGCTTGTGATTTTTGATCGTTGACCCGTTTTTAACGAAATTAGGCTCTGAAAACGACAAAATCCGACACTCCAAACTTGACAGAAATTACCAACTTGCCACTGGATCAAATCTTTCCATAAACTGACACGTCTGCTCTTCAATCGCATCAGTTTGTTACCAACTAAAGACTAACAGTTGTATGAAGGTAACCAATGTAGTCAATAAGTAACCATCAATATAAAACAAACCAATATAAAATACACTAATATTATACAGTAATCATAACAACATTATACAATAACCAAATTTAGATTAGACAGTAACCAACATATATCTATTTAGTAACCATAACATAAACACATTTTTCATTGCATTTTACAGTTAAAAATAACCAGTTGAATGTGTTTGTTACCAACTAAAGACTAACAGTTGTATGAAGGTAACTAATGTAGCTAATAAGTAACCATGAATATAAAAAATATCAGTACAAGTGTACATTAATATTATTCAGCAACCAAATAAATATTATACAAGAACTAAATTATATAGTATACATCAACCAATATATATAATCGATTAAAAATTATATGAAGGTAACCAATGTAGTCCATAAGTAACCACCAATATAAAAGAAAGAATTATAAAACACAATAACATTATACAGTAACCAAATAAACACCTTATAGTATCTAAATACATATTAGACAGTAACCAAGATATATGTAATTAGTAGCCAAGATTATAAAAACATTTTTACATTCATTTTGCAACCAAAACAATCAGTAATGATTTTGTTACAAATTAAAGACTAACAGATGTATGAAGGTAACCAATATAGTTAATCAGTAACCATCAATATAAAAACAATCAGTATAAAACACAGTAATATTATGCAGTAACCATGGTAGTATTACACAGTAACCAAGTCAGCATTATATACTAACCAAATCCAGATTAGACAATAACCAACATATATTTACTTAGGGGGTGTTTAATAAAAATTGAATGAATCTGAATCTGAATGAGCTGAATCTGAATGAGTTAAATCTGAATGAAAAAAGTTGTTTGATAATTGACATATTTGAAACATCTGAATGACAAAACTTTATTATTTTACCCTTCTAAAAAAAATCAAAATTGTTGTAAATTTATTTAATATTACTTAATATAATAGTTAATATTTTTTTAATTTTTTTTGATTTTTTTTACTTCATTCAGCCATTCAGCTAAAAAAATTTGACTTAGCCATTCAGCTCATCCATCTTACCAATTCAAATTTATTCGCACCAAAACAAACGCACCTTGATGATTCAAATGCATTCAGATTCAAATTTCTTTCACTTCTAAACAAACAACCCCTTAGTATCCATAACATAAAACATAGTTTTCTATGCATTTCACAGCAAAAACAGTCAATATAAAAAATATCAATATGTACTTAAAGATCCAACAGTTGCATAAAGGTAACCAATGTATCTAATAAGTAACCATCAATATAAAAAACATCAGTAGAATATACATTAAAAGTATACAACAACTATATAAACATTATACAATAACCAAATCAATAATAAACAGTGACCAATTTATATGTACTTAGTAACCAGAATATAAAACATATTTTTACATGCATTTTGCAATCAAAACAGTCTGTATACTAACTTTGTGACCAATTCAAGAGCGAAAAACTTAAGAAAGATAATCAATATACGAGTATGTAGTAACCACGGGGTAACTATATGCATATAAACTTTAAACTCAAATACCTCAGTATACAAATCTGTAATGAATAAATCAACAATCAACAATCAACAATCAACAATCAACAATCAACAATCAGTATAGTACGTAAGTTTCTGGTTACTGATTGTAAATCGAAAGCATAAATACAATGTATAATTACATATGAAACTTCGTAATGCTGTTTGACAATCTCGAAATCGCTGTTGATCTTCTTCGATTTTTTCTGATCTCAAAGTTGCATCGCCGTCAGAGTATTCGTCTTCTCCGATCTGTCTTCTCCGATCTGTCGTTGTTCTATTTTTCTTCATTAGTTTGAATTTAGGACCGGTTGGTTACAAATATGAAAGTCGGTAATGTAGGGAGTTAATGTTCCGTAATTTTAGCAACATAATATTGTGTTGCGTTATTTTTGTAATTATTTTGTGGATGTTTTATTTTTGTAATTACTTTCTAATTGTTGTATATTAGTGTTAAGGACCCCATTTATTAATACATTAGCCCACATAAATTAGATGACTATTGACCCAAAGGAAAAAATTCCAATTAAATTATTTAAATATATATATATATATATATATATTATTTTAAATGTTATTTATTTTAATTTTTTTTACTGGGTATTACGGTGAACTGATTTAAAAATATGAGTTTTCTGATAATAATGATCCACATAGAAGAGCTTCGTAGCTCAATATCGATCTGAAGGTTTTTTCTTGACCTAACAACAAAATTACATTATCCAAGATACGTTCGAAGGCAAGTAGTTAAGAACAAGGGTTGGAGTTTTCGTTTTGTTTTTGTTTTTTGGGAGCGGGGGCCGGATGTTTTTGGTTTTCAATGTGTGAATCATTAGCCTAATCCATGGAAGACTAGGCTTAGGTCTGAAGACAGCAGATGGTATTGAGCAGCGGGAAGAGGTTAAATTGGGATCTTTTGAAGAACTTTCTTTTACCTCTTTCCTTTTTCCTATTTTTGCCTATTTATGTTTTAGTTTTCATCTTATACTCCCTCTTATAAACAAAAAGGGTCCCTACTCCCTACCAAAAGTAAAATACACAATTATTCCAAAAAAGGTTTTTTTTTATATTAATTATAGTATAATATGACAATGTCTTTATAAGTAAAAAATAACACAATTTTACTATCATGTTATCATTATTAAAATAAACACTCTTGTATTTAGGTTTAATGTTAAAGAAAAATATATCATCAAGTTTGCATATTTTGTAAGTGGGATTTTTTTGTGGAATTGAGAGAGCATTATACTCGTCTATATTTGTTTACAAAGATTATACTTGAGATTGAACCATTAATTCCAAGTCTCTTGTTTGTTGTTAAAAATAGACTTGAGTCTATTAGTTTTGTGATAATAAAATGAGTTGAAAGAGGGTGACTATTTAATAACATATCCAACTAGTTATTATAATCCCTATCATTTGGGACTAAAAATTTGTGGACAATATTAACCTTTAAACTTTATTTTAAAAGACCGATATATCTTATTATATCTATATATACTCAAACCTATGAGAATATGATATCTTAAGTTATTAGGGTATAGTAATTCAAATGATAAATTTTATTCAATTTTTAAATAATCCTAGACAAAATAAACATAACATGAGATTATTTTAAATTATTTCATAAATATTTCCACAAAAATAAATATGTGACTAAGGCTATTTAATCCCCGGATTAATAGTCTTAAGATTATAATACATGAGAATATAATCTCATAATTATAATTACTAGTTGATAACCCGTGCAATTGATAAGTAGGTTTTATACCTATTTATTGGATATCAATTCATGAGAATTATGCTTATCTCAAGTACATTATATGTTTTTAGTCTATTTTATGTTTATTTTGCATAACTCGTAATTAGAACTCCGATGGTATGGAAATACAGGAAATGGCATAGTTTGGCATTGGCAAGGTGGTATGAGGCTAGCTAAGGCATGGCAAGTGGAACGTGTGTAGACAAGGAGCTAAGCATGGTTGAAGGACCAACAAACAAGTAGCAGAACAAACAAGCAACAACAATGAACTTCAAGATCACGAACCACGAAGCGCGCCGTGATGCGAACACAAAAGCCAAGGCAATGAATAAGCTAAATCTCATGGCCTTGCCATCACCTTCTGAAGTTAAAATTGCATACACGCGTGCCCGCACGAGTCCTCTTAAGCTGTTGTTGACTTAATTTTTAAATTTGAAATTTGAAGCGCTTGAGCTTATCTAAACTATTCTTGTTGGTACCAGATGGGGATTATTATGTTTTTCATCAGTTTTACATTAGAGTAATTAGGGTTCGAATTTTTAAACTAATTTTAAGAGAGAGTTTGGAGCTCTTATCAGTACAATTGTCTCTATCTCATTTTAGGTTATTAGAAATAAAGTATATTTTTATCTTCGGTAGATCAGTGGTGATTTGGAATAACATTTTGGACAGAATCCTGCAATTGGGTTTAATCAATTCTCTCTTCTCTCTCAATTGTGTTATTTAATTTCCATGTGTTACTACAATCCCATAATGGCTTTTGGTTTAGAAATGAACTAAACTCCATTATGGCATTCTAACGGAATTTGATATGTATTCTATAGTTAATTATCTGATTGTTTGGTTATATGTTTATTTTTGGATTATCTATCATGATTGAGTGTATTGCATGAATGTTTGATCACCATTCACCATGTGTACTTATATGGAATTGAAAAATGACATATGAGTGCGGATATAATCATGATGGCATGTGATTATGAGGCTGAAATGTTTAGCTTTATATTTCGTGAATCAGATAGAAATATAATGTTTCACCTTATGTAGTAATATAAGAGCTTGTGCTTCAATTCATTAGTGTTACAATTTCACATAGGAATATAGTGATTTTTCCATTATTGTCGATTACATGATTTCTATCGCAATGTGGATGTTATGTAAACATGTCATAATTCATTGAAAAATGATTATGTCTACTTTTGTGCTCTTAGCTAATTTTCCATGATAAATGTATAATTGTGCATGATGGTAATATTTAGATGAAGTATGAAATGAAGTTAGAATCCCATTCTTTCCGAATTTGATTTCATTAAATTAGTCTTGTGTTTTTATTCATTAATTGAATATAGATTAAGCATAATTGTGGATTATTCGTTTAAGCATATAAAAAATAGTGATACAATTGGTGTATGATAATTTAACTTTATAACCTTTCTCCGTGGATCGATACTGTTCTTACTCTATACTACTTGTTGACTCATGTTGCTTGCATGAGTTAGAGTCCTTTTGTTAAGACTAAAAAGGAGGCAACAAGTTTTTGGCGCCGTTGCCGGGGAAAGACATTTAATTTTATTATTATTATCATCAATTTTAAGCTAAATTGTATAACTTAGACAATTCTAATCTTGTCTCATTTCTATTTTTGTTTTTGTTTCAGGCACTTGTATATAGTATATGCGTACTCCATCCTCCAATTTTGAGTTAACACCTTTACAAGACAACATCAATGGTAGGGGGTGGAAATCAAGAGCACGTAGAAATATACAAGCAGAGTTAGAAACCACAACATCTAAAATGGCAGCCGCAGAACAAAGACAAGAGCAAAGGGAGGAGCACAGGGCTTTAAGAGATTATTCGATGCCGAATATTAATGGATTGCAATCAAGTATAGTCAGACCAGCGATAGCAGCTAACACCTTCGAGATTAAGCTGGGCACTATTCAAATGGTGCAGAATTCGGTACAATTTGGGGGTGCTGCTACAAACGATCCAAATGAGCACCTGTTGAGTTTCATTGAAATATATGATACCTTCAGATACAACGGGGTGACAGAGGATGCAATCAGACTTAGACTATTTCCATTTTTATTGCGGGATAAAGCTAGAAGTTGGCTTCACTCTTTACCTTCGGGATCTATCACCACATGGGAGGACCTAGCACATAAATTCTTAGCCAAATTCTTTCCAATGGCTAAGACTGCTAAGATGAGGACAACAATTTCCCAGTTTGAGTAGCAATAGGGTGAATCACTATATGAAGCCTGGGAGAGATACAAGGAGATTCTAAAGAAATGTGCACACCATGGCATGCCGGATTGGATGGTGATCAACACATTTTATAATGGATTGGGATGGCAGTCCAGTCCTATTGTAGATGCAGCCGCATTAGGAGCTTTATGGGCGAAGAGCTATGAAGAGGCCTATAATCTCATTGAGACGATGGCAACTAATGATTTCCAAAATCTTACAGCCAGGATGCCACAACCCAAAGTTGCAGGTTTGTTAAAGGTGGATTTTATCACTCAATTGTCAGCACAGATGGCATCCATGGCGAAGAAGATTGATTCATTGACAGAGACTAAGGCAAAGACAGTTGTTTTTGTGTGTGAGATATGTGCAGGGTCACATTCAACGGACCAATGTGCTATCAGTTCGGAGTCTGTGCAATATGTGAGCAACTATCGGAAGGATTAAGGTGAATTTCAGAACACATACAACTCCAACAATCGCAACCATCCAAATTTCAGTTGGTCCAATAACCAAAGCAATCAACAAAGTTAGTTTCAACCACATAACCAATTTCAGTCACAGTCAGCTCAGCAACAGTTTGCACCAAAACCACCCTACCCACTTGGATTTTCTCAACAACAACATCATACACCACTTGCACCTCCGCAAGAAAAGAAGTCAGAGATGGAGGAGATGATGATGAAGTACATGGCAAATACGGAAGTGGTGATTAAAAGCCAAGCAGTGGCTATCAAAAATCTGGAAACTCAAATGGGTCAGATGGCTAGCATGCTTAACAATAGACCACATGGTTCATTGCCAAGTACAACAGAGGCCAATCCAAGAAGAGAAGGGAAGGAACAATGTCAAGTGATTACACTTAGGTCTGGGAAGCAGGTTGCAGAAAATCATCATGGCGCATCCGGGCCACTTTTGCAAAGGGAGGACGCGCGACCGCGTGGTCAGGGAATTGTGTCTGATAAGAAATTGAATATGGAGGATTCTGAACAACAGCAAGAAGAGAAGAATAAAGAAGGTTCTTTTGAGAAGCCTGTGAATCAGATACCAATAGTCCAACCTCCTGTTCCTTATCCATAGAGATTACATAAACAGAGGGAAGACAAACAATTTAGCAAGTTCTTGGAGTTATTTAAAAAGCTGCAGATTAACATACCCTTCGATGAGGCATTTGAACAGATGCCTAGTTATGCAAAGTTCATGAAGGGCATCTTGTCAAGGAAGAAGAGATTAGAAGAATTTAAAACAGTGACGTTGACAGAGGAATGCAATACAGTGCTTTAACGCAAATTACCTCCAAAGCTAAAAGATCCGGGCAGTTTCACAATTCCATGCACAATTGGAAATATGAGTTTCAATAAGTGTTTGTGTGATCTTGGGGCAAGTATCAATTTGATGCCCTTGTTAGTATTCAATCAGTTGGGATTGCTGGCTCCAAGGCCGACAAATATTTCTTTATAGCTAGCTGACAAGTCTATCACTTATCCACGGGGGATTGTTGAAGATGTATTGGTTAAAGTGGATAAATTCATCTTTCCGGTTGATTTCATTATACTAGACTATAAAGAAGACAGAAGTATACCGATCATTCTTGGAAGACCATTCCTAGCTACAGGAAGGACCTTGATAGACGTTCAGAAAGGGGAACTAACAATGCGAGTTCATGATCAAGAAGTCACTTTCAACGTATTCAAGGCAATGAAATTTCTGACAGAAGATGAGGAATGCTTCAGGGTTGATTTGGTAGAAAGGATTACAAATGATGAAGTAGAGAGCTTGGTGAATCAAGAACCATTGAGAAGTGCTATTGCTGGAAATTCAGAAATAGATGAAGAGATTGAAGAACTTGTGCATTTCCTTGATACAACTCCACAATTCAAAAAATTCAAGATTCTTATTGAGCCATTAAAGAAAGCTGGAGAGTCATCAGTAAAATTGAAGCCATCTCTTGAATCACCTCCAGAACTTGAATTGAAACCACTTCTAGATCATTTGAGGTATATATTTTTAAATGAAAATTCAAAATTACCTGTGATTATTTCTTCTGAACTAACATCTTTTCAGGAAGAAAAATTGCTAAAAGTCCTCAGAGAGTTCAAGTCAGCAATTGGGTGGACTATAGCAGATATAAAACGGATCATCCCATCTTTCTGTATGCACAAGATCCTCCTGGAAGATGATAGCAAGCCTTCAGTGGAACATCAAAGAAGACTTAATCCGATCATGAAGGAAGTGGTAAAGAAGGAAGTGTTGAAATGGCTTGATGTAGGCATTATATACCCAATTTCAGATAGTTCTTGGGTGAGCCCGGTACAGTGTGTACCAAAGAAAGGTGGTATGACCTGTTAGGTTTGTAATATTCATGTGCGCAATCAAATTGCATAAAAAGTGCGGAAGCGTGTAAAATCAGAGTTTAAAAAATTTACAAACCATATACCCTTGATCATCCTTTATGCATAATTATTAATTAAACGAAAAGATAAAGAATAAATCATACCCTTGAAGATCGAGCTTCCTCGTACAAGTTCACCTCCAAATCCTTTTCGCGTTCAATCTTGAATCCACTGGTTTGGTTCCTTCCTTTCGATCAACGTTAGCCACCCAAATGTTTGGCCTCTAGAGGTGATCCACCAAGGAAGAAGAAAATTCAAGAAGATGGGTATTTGGCTCAAACCCTAGTTTTCTATCTCTATAGAAGGTGTACTCTCCCAACAATTGAATTATTACGTATGTTGTTAAAGTCAACAACCCATACCACCCATAATAAGACTCTCTCTTATTTATAGATGTGGGCAACCCACCTTAACAATTAAGGAATTGGGTTTTAATTAATTAATTCTTTTAATTAATTAAGCTCCCTAATCTTATTAGGGATAATTAATTAAACTCTTTTAATTAATTTTCCTTCCTAATCTAATTAGGAATAAATGAGAGTACTTATATTAAATTAATTCATAAACTCTTTTAGAAATTAAAATAATAATAATTGTAATAATATTAATAAGACTCCTCTTATTAATTTATATTTAATATTTCTAAAATATTAAATAATAATATTAAGCTATTTAATTTATTCTATCACCATAGATTAAATTAAATATACATAACAATATTATTACGATTATGCCATTAACTTCTTAAATAATTATTCTTCCTTTTATGGTGTGACCCTTTAGGTTCTCCATATTAAACCTATTGTGAATAAATCAATTAGAATAATTTAATCTTATTTAAATAAATAAATTAAACAATTAATTTATTTAAATAAATAACATTTATTCTACAATAGGATAAGCCTCCCTAAGCGATCAACGACTTTCCGGATAATATAGATTTCAACATTAATCATTAAAGAACCTTTGAGTAAATAGTTACTGTATAATTCAATCCTTCCACCATACAATGTCCCAATTAAATATAAGACATGGAATTTCATCAAAGTCTTATTTTATTTAATTATATGTATTTCGACTCTTAAATGCACAACTCCAAATAATGCAAATTAGAAACTCCTTTCTAATTTCATTCGCCTTAACCAAGGACTACTTCGGGTTGTCATTTATCGAATCACATAGGACATTTCTCTTCTTTTATTAGAAGTGGT
This sequence comes from Panax quinquefolius, assembly GCA_020205615.1. Lineage (NCBI taxonomy): Eukaryota > Viridiplantae > Streptophyta > Magnoliopsida > Apiales > Araliaceae > Panax > Panax quinquefolius. Next base: position 107,339,074 of record CM035167.1, read on the forward strand.
GGATTCTTTATCGATCATTCATTATCTCCATGTACAACTTATTATACCCAAGCATACCCTTTGATATACCCTAAGGGTCTTAAGGAATAAGTCAAAGTATAACTCATCATACACAAGATACTATGATGATCTCAAGTCCAAGGATCACTTGTACTACTATCACTACAGAATTCCTATTGACAGAAAATAAAACTCCATTAGGTATTCCTTAGCGAGCCACGCTCATGAACTTATTCTCTAATAAGCACCTACATACTTGCTTTAGTGTCTCCACACAAATGATCATGAGATCAATCATCCTCATCCAATGAGCAAGCAACATATATGTACCAATCTATCCGGATTCATTAATCCCCAATTTAGTAATCCAATGATTGGGAACTATTTTTGTTTTAAGCTTTCTAAGAATTTAGATCTCATTAGAATGATCATCATCATTATTCTAAAAGCATTGCTTAAAACTATGGGTTTATCACATATTATAAAACAACATCATGTAGATAATTAAAAACCTTTAATAAATTAATACTTTTTATTAATAAATGAATAAGATTGTTACAAAGTATATGCTTTATCATCAAACATGATTGGCTTGTGTGCATATTACTTTCAATCTCCCACTTGCACTAAAGCCAATCGTCATGGTATCTCATACTCTTCTTCTCTAAGTGACAATTATCCTGCTGTTGGATAAGCTTTAGTTAATGGATATGTAATGTTGTTCATGAGAGTCCACTATCTCTATAGCGATTTCCCATCTTTCAATGATTCTAATAATCAAATGAAAGTGCCACAACACATGTTTAGATCCAAGATGAGACTTAGAACTATTCCTAGTTCTCAGAATGAACTTTTAATCCAAACAATCAACTTGCAAATTTTCATTTATAGCTATATACTTTGTCTTTATTACTAAACCAAAGAACTCTTTCTCGCTTGGAACCTTTCCAATTCATCGCACCACCGCTCAAGGTAACACTTTACCTTAAAGTGGATTTTCTGTCGTCATGGTGGTGCATCCTGAAAAAACTTGAGTCTGTAAAGCCCTCTAGTTTTAATTCGGACCCACCATGTATGCTCACATCCTTAGTGCCTGGTTAAGAACTTTAAGATGTTTTCACCGTCTTACGTTGATGATCTTCTCGTAATACATGATGATCAACATCGTGTCTCGTACATTTTATTGCATACATGATTGTCACTCATGCGATCTCTCTCTCTTTGGAGTCTATGGGGACTATTAAGAGATACACTCCATGGCTCATCAACATGAGACATCTCTTGAGTTTGCCATGCTAAACGACTTTAGCATCAAATGAATATACATTCCTTGGGTTAAGTTGAGCATCCTTTTAAATCTATCTATATAGATTTATATCCCCAATTAAGATACTCTTCCCAAATCATTCATGGAGGAATGTTTAGACAACTTTATCTTTACTGATTGTAGCATTAGTATGTCATTCCTTATCCGTAGTATATCAACATATAGTATTAGGAATGTCACGATGCTCCCACTGACCCTTTTGTACACACTATGTTCATTCTTATTTTTGATAAAATCAAACTCTTTTGATTGCCTCATCAAAACGAATGTTCCATATTTGAGAAACTTGCTTCAATCCATTTCTCCGAGTGTGTCACAAACACTTACCTCATCGTATGTAATCGGATCATCATCTTCTATGATGTGTACCTCATCATCATCATCTATGATGAATCCATACCTCCTGGTATCTTCTTACTATTCCGTTTCTTATTTATCTGTGGTACAATAATAGTCTATCTACGTTTCTCTTATTTGACTTATAGTGTTTTGTGGTTCTTGAACTTTTCAAGATCTATTATCCTCCCACTAGCCCTTCAATGATAAACACATTTATCTTAGAAGGCGCCGTTTTCGTAACAAACACCTTTTGCTAAGTAGGATTATAGAGCATATACCCTAAACTTACTTTAGGATGTCCCATAAATCTACACTTGTCAAATCTTGTCCCAAGCTTATCTTTTGAAACCTTTTCACATAAGTTGGACAACCCCTTATCTTAACATACTTAAGATTAGAATCCTCCTCATCCATAACTTTTATGGAGTCTTGGGGCCGGATTTTGAGGTTACCATTTTCGTAGATATGCAGCCATTTCTAGGACATTACCCTAGAAGAATACTGGAATGTCGGTAAAATCATTATGGACCGCACCATGTCCAACAAGGTACGATTTTTCCTTTCAGATACATCAATCAATTATTACGTATCATGAGGTGTCCATTATGAGAAAAACCATTTGAGATGATCTAGAAACTTATTGCACAAGTATTTATTCCTTGATCTAATCAAAGAGTCTTAATACTTTGCAAATTTGTTTCACTTTTGAATTCTTTGAACCTTTCAAATAATTCACACTTGTATTTCAGCAAATACACACATTCAACTCTTTGAATGATCATCTCCTTTTCTTATACTAATTTGTTCAATATGCAAAATTATTTTCATGTAAGTCAAGTATACAAAATTTATTAAGTAATATTCCAGTTCTATACAAAACATTATTATTATAAATAGAACAACAATTGTTCTTAAATATAATACCAAAGATTTCATTGTCCAACAATAAAATGGAAATAATATTTTAACAAGAACTGGAATACAATAACAACTTATTGACTTAATAGATTTGCCCGTAGGCATTGCTAAACTATAAGTTTCTATGGCTAATGCAGCAACCTTTGCTTCATTTTCCACACATAGGATTACTTATCTTTGTTTAGCTTTCTACTTCTGTTTGGTCCCTTCATAAATCTATATTTATGATAACCAAAGTCGGTATCCAATACCCAAGTAGAACCTTGACTTAAAGAAAAATTTATTTCAATCATGAACAAAACTGTATTGTAAATCAAAACTTCACTAAGCTTCTTTGGTTAGCCTCTCGCAAGATGCTTCTGCAGCTTTCTTTCCAAAGGTCCAGCTTATTGTAGTGGAAGCAAACTCCTTTGCTATCCATATCGCTTTTGTTCTTATTATCCTTTGTTTATGCCTTTCTATTTACCTTCTTTGAATCGTTCTTCTTTTGTAAGATCCTTTGGCCCCTACCAAGAAGACTTGATCTTTCTTGATTGGAAAGTGACTCTCAACATTTTTAATATGTTAAGCAAATCAATGAGAGGTGATATCTAGCTTGTTCATATGAAAATTCACAACAATTGTGAAAGGAGTCCGGAGTGAGTGCAAGATCAAATCTTGGCTCAACTCTCCATCCATGACAAAACCAAATTGTCCTAATTGATCAATCAAATTGATTATGTTAAGAACTTTTGTCTATACTATAGTGCCATTGGCCATTCTAGATCTAAGAGCTCCTTAGATATCTAATATCTATCATCCCACTTTCCTCACCATCAACTACTTGATGTGCGTGAATATAGTAGGAGCATTCATAGTTTCATCTTCACGTTTGACTCGTTATTCATGGATGCGAGCATGATGCATTGAGCCAATCAGCATCATCTTGCCACTTTCTAAAAGTAGCAATGTCTTCCTCGAGGCATTATGCGCAACCATTGCGGGATAAAGCGATATTGACATAAGATAGCTTTTTCACCATGAGAACTATTCTCAAATTCCTTAACCAATCCGTTTAATTTGGTCTGGTTAATTTAACATCAAATATGTTTCGCAGTGATAGTAATTTTAGACATTGTAAAATTCTGTAAATGAATTTGTAATTAACAACATTTTAACATGCATTCTTTTATTAATTACCAAAATAAATTAGGTCTTGTTTTAAATTGGTATCTCCCACTATTTTCTTCAAACTATATTACCCTCACTTATATAGTTTGGCAAAATCTAATTAAAGATTTGCTAGTGAGAATAAGGATCCCATTTCAAATGTATATAGCCTTGTGGTGACACAACAAACTATATATAAATAAATAGGTAGACAACTTTTGTCAATTACATCAACTATGCAACTCCTTTTATTTTGCCTCTTAGATTATTTTGATCAAGTGGTGGCACATCCTAATCAAAATTATCCAAGTTAAGTCCGACTAGCAGCACTCCATATATTCAAAAAGAAAAATATCATCCTTGTGGTGACACAACAAAACAATATTGTTCAATTTTCTTTATAAGCATCAAATGTGATAAATTAACATCTTAAATACTTAATACTTGCCTTGTGGTGACACAACAAACTCATATTAAATATTTAATACTCTATTAATTTTATCATGCTAGAAGGCTGACGCTCGATATTCCAAATATCTTTGAACGCTTAGGACTTAATATAAAAATTGAGGGGTTTGTTATTAATTTGTCTCATCTTGTTTAGCCAGCATATGCACATATATATATAAAATACGCGTCATATTAATGAACATGCAAGCATGTTTTATAATATATAATATATATAAAGTATAAGCATGCACATATAGAATACTATATTCTACCCGGATTGATTATGGACTTTTATTCTAGTTTGGTTCACTAGAGCCACAAAGTGAACCAAAAGGTCAAACCCTAGGGGTGCAAGAAAATAATATTTAAATATAACTATTACATTTAAACCCGGGCTCCATTACAAACGGGTCTTCAAGCGCTCTTGCTCCTTGATCTCCAATTCTTCAAAATTAATTCTAACTATTCCTATTACAAAACTATTTTAAAATAAATAGAAACCTTGATCGTGATCGAGGGAAGTACATAGGAGGAGATAGAATTTACATTAAGAAAAATTAGAGAAGACGAGGCACGCTTGATTCCCCATTTAATAAAACCCACACATTCATGCATCCAACTAAAATAAAATCCAATCACATTTAATCAATAGTCCATAATCAATCCCATTTATTATCATACACATCACCATACGCATCAATAAATAACATTCATCTCATGAATAATAAACATTTAATATATATATTGATATCATTTAATGGTCAAATTTATTTAGTATAAAATCTAATTTTGAATTAAAATAAACTCCTTTATTTTAATCCAAATTTAAATCAAAATAAAACTATTTTATTTTAATTTATCCTATTTTGAATAAAATAAACTATTTTATTTTAATCAAAATCTTTAATCAAAATAAACTCCTTTATTTTAATTAATTATGGAATCCAATTCCATATATATATATAAAAAAAATCTTTAATTAAAATAAACTCTTTTATTTTAATTAATTATAGAATCCAATTTCATGTAAAAAAAAAATCTTTATTAAAGGAAACACGGATATTCTTTCCTATTCACAAATAAACTCCTTTATTTTGAATAATATGAAATCTTATTTCATATCTAAATAAACTCCTTTATTTAAGGAAACACGGATTTTCTTTCCTATTCACAAATAAACTCCTTTATTTTGAATAATATGAAATCTTATTCCATATTTAAATAAACTCTTTTATTTAAGGAAATTAGGATTCTCTTTCCTATTCACAAATAAACTTTTTTTTATTTTGAATAATATGAAATCTTATTTCATATCTAAACAAACTCTTTATTTAAGGAAAGATGGATTTACTTCCCTATTCACAAATAAACTCCCTTTATTTTAGGAAAAATAAAATCCAATTTCAACTCTAATTAGTTATCATGGAATCCAATTCCAACTCTAATTAGTTAGCATGAAATTCTAATTTTTAAATTAAAATAAATCTTTTATTTTAATATTAAAATAAACCTTTTATTTTAAGATTAAAATAAACCTTTTATTTTAATTATAAAATTATTAAAATTAAAATAAACTTTTATTTTAATATTAAAATAAACTTTTATTTTAAAATTAAAATAAACTTTTATTTTAATTATAAAATAATTAATATATATATATATATATTATAAAATAATAACTTAATATTATAATATATATATATATATATATATATATATATCCTAAAATCACATGTTCCTTTATTTTCCGTGTTGATGCTTGATTATTTAAAAACTAAAACTTGTTTGTTGTTCCTTTCACTTGTAGGGAAGTTTATAAAAAAAAAAAAATTACTTGCAACATATGTCAATGCTTTTGGCGTGAATCACATGTAACAGAGGAAGGCACGATCACGTTTTTTTTTTTTTTTTTCATGCCGTGAATTAAATGCATAAAGAGAAAAAAAGAACTCACGGTTTTTTTTTTTTTTTTTTAAATTTTATACAAATAAATTATGCCCAATTAAATTGTTCTAAACACATATCAATATAATATCAAATTAAACAATTCATAATTCACATAAAGGTTTGGCTCTGATGCCACTGTTAGGTTTGTAATATTCATATGCGCAATCAAATTGCATAAAAAGTGCTAAGCGTGTAAAATCGAGTTTAAAAATTTACAAACCATATACCCTGGATCATCCTTTATGCATAATTATTAATTAAACGAAAAGATAAAGAATAAATCATACCCTTGAAGATCGAGCTTCCTCGTACACAAGTTCACCTCCAAATCCTTTCGCGTTCAATCTTGAATCCACCGGTTTGGTTCCTTCCTTTGATCAACGTTAGCCACCCAAATGTTTGGCCTCTGGAGGTGATCCACCAAGGAAGAAGAAAATTCAAGAAGATGGGTATTTGGCTCAAACCCTAGTTTTCTATCTCTATAGAAAGGGTGTACTCTCCCAACAATTGGAATTATTACGTATGTTGTTAAAGTCAACAACCCATACCACCCATAATAAGACTCCTCTTATTTATAGATGTGGGCAACCCACCTTAACAATTAAGGAATTGGGTTTTAATTAATTAATTCTTTTAATTAATTAAGCTCCTAATCTTATTAGGGATAATTAATTAAACTCTTTTAATTAATTTTCCTTCCTAATCCAATTAGGAATAAATGAGAGTACTTATATTAAATTAATTCCTAAACTCTTTTAGAAATTAAAATAATAATAATTGTAATAATATTAATAAGACTCCTCTTATTAATTTATATTTAATATTTCTAAAATATTAAATAATAAATATTAAGCTATTTAATTTATTCTATCACCATAGATTAAATTAAATATACATAACATATATTATTACGATTATGCCATTAACTTCTTAAATAATTATTCTTCCTTTTATGGTGTGACCCTTTAGGTTCTCCATATTAAACCTATTGTGAATAAATCAATTAGAATAATTCTAATCTTATTTAAATAAATAAATTAAACAATTAATTTATTTAAATAAATAACATTTATTCTACAATAGGATAAGCCTCCCCTATGATCAACGACTTTCCGGATAATATAGATTTCAACATTAATCATTAAAGAACCTTTGAGTAAATAGTTACTTGCAAATGCAATTCAATCCTTCCACCATACAATGTCCCAATTAAATATAAGACATGGAATTTCACCAAGTCTTATTTTATTTAATTATATGTATTTCGACTCTTAAATGCACAACTCCAAATAATGCAAATTAGAAACTCCTTTCTAATTTCATTCGCCTTAACCAAGGACTCACTTTGGTTGTCATTTATCGAATCACATAGGACATTTCTCT